>WSFP011468622.1:0-18045 GCA_009831015.1 Picea engelmannii | reverse complement strand
CCCATTCAGAAGGCTTCTTCAAGTTTGAAGGTACTAACATAGGTGCTCCATAAATAATCTTCTTCAAGCCATTGGAGGGTTTCTCTTGTAATTTTTCTAAAGAAATTGACCATCTCCTCTCATCAAGGAATGCAAAGGTGTGATGATCTCTGAGAAATGTGAAATGAAATTTCACAAATACTGACAAGCATCCATGAAACTTCTTAGTTTTTGTGAGATTCATCGGCTTGGGCCAATTATGAATGGTTTTTACTTTGGTTCGGTCGATTCTCGATCAATATCAACTAATCATGAAAAATAGATAAAGTACACACGACAATATCAACATTCTTCACGATCAATTGCAACTTCTTTTCTTTGAGAGTTTCAAACAATTTCCTCAAACGACTTAAGTTTCCTCACGAGGCTTGCTATAGACTAAGATGTAATCCAAAATCACAACTACAAAAGAGTCAAGGAAGGGTATAAGAGATTCATTCATGGACCACATAACTGTTTTTGGTGCATTAGTAATCCCAAATTCCATTACCAACCATTCAAATAACCCTTCCTTAGTTTTAAAAGAAATATGCCAAAGAATCTTCCTCCTTGATTCATACTTGACGATATCATTCCATTACCAACCATTCAAATAACCCTTCCTTAGTTTTAAAAGCAATCTGCCAAAGAGTCTTCCTCCTTGATTCATACTTGACGATATCCCAACTTGAGATCTAGCCTGGAAAAATACTTTTCTCCTTATGATTGGTCCAATAAGTCATCAATCCTTGGAAATGGGTAACAATACTTGATGGTGATCTCATTTATTTCTCTAAAATCAACAGACGGTCTCCAAGTCCCATCCTTCTACGAAACCAACATGGTTGGAGATTTGTAAGGGTAAAAACTAGGCTTGATAACCCCTTGATCCAATAATTCTTATATCTACCTATTAATCTCTTCACTCTCCATAAGAGAAGTTTGACAGAGACCAAGATTTAATAGTGGCGATCTAGGTAGTAATTATATCTCATGCTCAAATTTCCTTGTAAGTGGAATCCCCTTTGGTTTTGAAAAAATGACCTCGTACTTTTAGATGAGTCAACTGAAGCCTTCTTCATGGTTGATTGTGATATATCCTCCATTTATCTTTGTCTATGCTACCTTATCCTCCTCAGGCCTTATAATTCTCATGACAAATTTCTTAAAGTTATTAATCAACCTCTTAGCCT
This sequence comes from Picea engelmannii, assembly GCA_009831015.1. Classification (NCBI taxonomy): domain Eukaryota; kingdom Viridiplantae; phylum Streptophyta; class Pinopsida; order Pinales; family Pinaceae; genus Picea; species Picea engelmannii. Next base: position 16,834 of record WSFP011468622.1, on the reverse strand, counting down.
GATTATTATAAATTAAGGATATTGACTTCCTGCCCTTGTAGTTATTGATCATTTAGGTTTTTCCTTCCTTTATCAAGCTCCACTTGTTATCTCTTCTCAAGAAGATAACATCTCTATCCCACATAAAAGGGATCCCAATGTCAAATTCACATCTGTCTATATCAAAACATCACACTCCAAATCATCCACAAATTGATTTTAAATACAAAAATTTGAACCGAAACTTGTGAGTGATAGTTGTTACCACGGTCTCCTTGATTTTCACCTTTACATGGAACAAATTTCCCCTTACTATGTCTAAGAACCTTTAATAAAATATATAAATCAACCTTCTCACTTTAGTTGTTTATTTTTTCTTAGTGATATAACATTTCCAATGTTAGTAATGTTTGATTGGTCCATCAACAAAACTTTGTCATCATCATTTATGTTCCTTCTATCTCTTTCCCTTCTATTTTCTTAACTTTTTAAAATTGTTTCCAATATGGCTCTTTGGAAGAAGTTTGGGATGTAATGCACAACAATCGTCCTTGTTATGACTAACCTTCTTACAATCATCACAATGCAATTTCTTCTTCCACATGTCATTGGAAAATTTATTCTTTCTCTTTTGTCTCCCTTTTCCTTCCTGTGTCTTTCTCCCTTCCGATCTGAAAGTGTTTGTTCCATCAATCAGTTTTGTGCCATTTTTACTCCCAATATACATGGCCTTCTTACACGTCTCATCAAGGATATTAACCTCAATGAGAATCACTTCCTTCCTAATGTGACTAAGTAATCCTTCGACGCACTTCATCATAGTCTTTGTGTCAAACTAGTCAATATTGTTGGGTATGTGTTATATTCTTTGCATGACTAGATCTAGTGTCTGCTACGTTGCGTCAGGCGTGCAAAAGGGTTTGAGAATTTTCTTTTCCTCAGGAAATGTGTCACATTTTTGCCTCGTTTTTCATGTTGCCTCAATTTTCGTGTCCATTGTTGGGCGGTTTTTCGACACATGTTTTTGTCGATGATTTTCTATTTTCAGTTAAGGAATTAGGATTGTTGACTAATCCAGGTCATTGGGTTAGGGTTTTGGATGTCGTTGGCTCCTATATGTATATTGTATTGTAAACAATGTATCACTATGAATGGATATAGAATATGTTGGTTTTCCCGGTTTGGGTTTCTAGGGGAAAAATCTCTCTGTAATGTTTGTATTTGCCATTGTATCTTTTCTGTTCTTTTACTAAAAATTGGTTTGTAGTAAATAATTGTACAAGGTTAAAATCTACATTTGGTATTAGATATTTGTTGGCTTCAGGGGGACTCCTTTGTGATCAAGGGTTTGGTTCGAGACTGTGATAAGCCTTGTTACAATGGGAGATCCGTGGTATTGATTTTTTAGGTGAAAAGAAATGGCGAGCAGTTTGAAAATGGAGATCGATAAGTTTAATGGTTAAATTTTTGAGTTGTGTAAGATCAAGATGGAAGATCTATTAGTGGAAAAAGATCAATGGATCGCAGTGGATCCAGGTACTGCACCTACAAGAACTTCAACATATGACTGGAAAAAGTTGGATAGGAAGGCAAAGGTAGTAATACAACTGCCTTGAAGTTTGATGAAGTGGTCTCATCCTTGTTGTTGGAGGAGATGAGACAGAAGAACATGGAAGGACAGAGCACAAATGCATTATTTACAAGAGGATGCTCCCAGGAAAGAAATATATCTAAGTCTTCAAGTGGTAGATCTAAATATAATGGTAGATCTAAATATCCCGAAAAGTTTGTAAAGGTATGCTGGAGATGTGGAAAAGAAGGGCACTACAAGAAGCAATGTATATCCAAAATTGAGAAAAAGAATGAATTTGAAAAATCTCCTTCTACAGAAGAAAATACCTCCAAGGAAGAAGGAGGGGATGTGTACTTGGCTTCTTCAAGCACACATGCAGATCATGAGGCATGGTTGGTTGACTCGGGTGCATCCTTTCATATGACTCCCCACAGGAAGTGGTTCTGTGAATATGAAGGGTATGATGGAGGTAATGTTTTTATAGGTGATGACTCGACAATATGAAAGGTATGATGGAGGTAATGTTTTTATATGTGATGTAAGCAAAATGGACAATGCAGGGGTAAAAACAATATTTGAAAAGGAAACCCGCATGATGGTTCAATGAGCAATGGTGCTACTGAAGGGAGTTCGGTTTGAAACTCCGTATAAGCTGCAAGGAAGCACTATTAGTGATGGGTGTAATAGTTCCATTGTTCCTGATATTAGAGTTGAAGAAGAAAGAACTCTTACCGTCTTTGGATAAAAGGTTATGCTATGGCATCAAATACTGTGACATATCAGACAGAAGGGTCTTCGACTACTACACGGTAAAGATATGGTTGAAGGTATGTATAAGTGCTCTTTGAATTTTGATTTCTGTGAACATTGTGTATATGGGAAGCAGAATTGGGTAAGATTCCCCTCTAGTGCAATGAGGGCAAAAGGAATTTTATAGCTAGTTAAGAGTGATGTGTTTGGACCTGTGTCAGTTCCATCATTGGGAAAATCTGTGTACTATGTCTCATTTATAGATGAATTCTTGAGGGATACTTGGAAAAAGTTGGATAGATTGTGGCCATAGGTAGTAATATAATTGCCTTGAAGTTTGATGAACTGGTCACATCCTTGTTGTCAGAGGAGATGAGACAGAAGAACATGGAAGGACAGATCATAGATGCATTATTTACAAGAGGATGCTCCTAGGAAAGAAATATATCTAAGTCGTCAAGTGGTATATCTAACTCTAAGGGTAGATCTAAATCTCCTGGAAAGTTTGTAAAGGTATGTTGGAAATGTGGAAAAGAAGGGCACTACAAGAAGCAGTGTAGATCCAAATTGAGAAAAAGAATGGATCCGAAGAAGCTCCTTCTACAGAAGAAAATACCTCCAAGGAAGAAGGAGGGGATGTGTACTTGGATTCTTCAAGCACACATGCATATCATGAGGCATGGTTGGTTGACTCAGGTGCATCCTTTCATATGACTCCCCACAGGGAGTGGTTCTGTGAATATGAAAGGTATGATGGAGGTAATGTTTTTCTAGGTGATGACTCGACAACCAAAATCATAAGTTGAGGAAAAGTCAAGTTGAGGCTCATAGATGGAAGGATTAGAACATTACATGGTGTTATGCACATTCCAGGATTGGCCGGGAATTTGATTTCTGTAAGAAAAATGGACGATGCAGGGGTAAAAACAATATTTGAAAAGGAAACCTGCAGGATGGTTCAAGGAGCAATGGTGCTACTGAAGGGAGTTCGGTTTGGAACTTCGTATAAGCTGCAAGGAAGCACTATTAGTGATGGGCGTAATATTTCCATTGTTCCTAATATTAGAGTTGAAGAAGAAAGAACTCTTACAGTCTTCAGAGAAAAGGTTATGTTGTGGCATCAAAGACTGCGACATATTAGAGAGAAGGGTCTTCGACTACTACATGGTAAAGGTCTAGTTGAAGGTATGTCTAAGTGCTCTCTGAATTTTGATTTCTGTGAACATTGTGTATATGGGAAGCAGAATCGAGTAAGATTCCCCTTTGGTGCAATGAGGGAAAAAGGAATTTTACAGCTAGTTCACAGTGATGTGTTTGGACCTGTGTTAGTTCCATCATTGGGAAAATCTGTGTACTATGTCTCATTTATAGATGACTTCTCGATGAATACTTGGAAATATTTCCTTAGGAATAAATCTGAAGTCTTTGATGTGTTTAAAGAGTTTAAGGCTTTTGTTGAGAATCAAACATAGAAAATAATTAAGGTGTTGAGGACAGTTAATGGAAGAGAGTTATGTGGGAATGAATTTGAAAATTTTTGTAACAAGTATGGTATAGCAAGGCAGAAGACTATTCCATATAAACCTCAATAGAATGGAGTTGTAGAAAGGATGAACAAGGCATTGATGGAAAAAACAAGGTGCATTCTTAGTGGTGCTAGGTTAGGGCAAGAATTCAGGGCATAGGTAGCAGGTACTGCATGTTACATGGTCAACAAATCACCCTCATCAGCGTTGGATGACAATACTTCACAAGAGGTATGGACTGGTAAGAAATATTTTCTCAAACATCTCAAGGTATTTGGTTGTGAGGCCTATGTTCATGTTCCAAAGGAAAACAAGAGTAAGCTAGATAAGAAGGTTGAAAAGTGTATATTTATTGGGTATAAAGATGGTATTAAAGGTTATAATCTTTGGAACCTAGAAACTAAGAAGGTAATGTATAGCTGAGATGTGGTATTTAAAGAAATGAAGAATGTTGTTAAATAGGAAGTCATACCAAGTAAGGAAGAACCAGAGAAAATAGAGTTTGATTTAAAGTATGATGAATCAAACTCTACAGAATAACATGAATTAGAAGAAGAAGATCCCCATACTCCATCATTGAGGAGATCAGTTTGAGAAAGAAGGCTATCGGAAAGGTATACTCCATCTGATTTCCGTTCAAATTTTGCTTTGTTCATTACTGATGATGATCCTAGAACTATCAGGGAGCCAGTGGATTCAGAGGATGGAAAGCTCTGGAAAAAGGCCATGGATGAAGAAATGGAAGCCTTGGATAAGAATGAGGCTTGGGATCTAGTGGAGTTACCTACTGGAAGAAATCCCATTGGCAGAAAATGGGTATTTAAAAAGAAGTTGAATACATAAGGCAAAGTGGAGAAATACAAAGCTCGGTTAGTGTTGAAGTTTGAATCTGTTAGGGCCAAAACAATAACCTCACGAGGATACAAATTCCCCTCTGTTTTTATAGAGGTGGTACTCCTCTATTCAAGATTTTTAAAATGTAAGACTTTTATAGTAGTTTGTCGAAGGAAATTAGAAATATATATAAACGAAAATGGAAAATGTTTTTTATTTTCTTTTAAAAGAAAGTTCCTGAGAATGGACCAGGAAACACATACATTCATACATTTAAAGCAAATTAACATAATTTCCTCACATCCCTCATAGTAGGGATAAAGATTTTTGATCACATAAAAAATATAAAAGAAAATGATCTGCATGTAGAAGAGGACTTTGACAGAGTGATACATGGGAAGCTCAAATGAAGATAACGATAGATCAACCTCAAATACTTTATATTCATAAAAATCGGGTGACAAAGTACAATCGAGATTGTTCCCAAAATAACTCTCTTGGAATTTCTAAAAAATATATAGTTCAATACATATTCTCTTAAATTTAAATGCTTTTGTTATAATGATTGGTATTGGGGCTCCCGCGGACCATAAAGCAAATATGTATAAGAATGAAGTTTGTAGAAAGAAGAAAGTGGACGACGGAAGACAACAAGACCTCGTAAGAAGAAAAAGGAAATTATCAGTCTTCGGTTAAACCTTTCTATTTAAAGAGGTGGAGTAACTAGATGAAGAGCTTGATAAAGACTGAAAGATGTGATCACTATCAAATTACTATGATGGTATCTCATGTTTATCTTTTGCTCGTTGATGTCCTTTTATGGCTTTCATCGATGGTTACAGGACCCGTCTCAACTGTCCTTTGCCCTTCACCGGTAAGTTTGTCGACAACCTTTTTAAACCACTCATTGATGTAGCTCCTCATTGGCACCACATTGATTTCATGTCAGATTTTTATATTGAAGAGATTGCCTTCAAAGTCCCTTAGATCAATAGAAATATTTCACAAAGCTCATTCAATATCTTGATTTTTTATCGAATAGTTGACTAGCCAGTTTTCCACGTCATCTTCACTATACTCAAGAATGCCATAGAATTTTTCAAATGATAACCCTTTAAAGATCTCAACTTGTTCGTTAAATGCTTGTTTGGTTAAGAACAATGAATTGAGAATCAATTTGGGGTCTTGGACCTCATTGGTGCTCCCGGCTAGGTCTATCTCAGTCAACTTTTTGAATAATTCTCCTCTTTTGGTTATGGCTTGGATGCATGCTTGGACAATAATATTCAGGTTCTTAACATTTTCCTTCCAGCATGCGTTTAGTTGTTTTATCTGGTTCGGAGAAGGGAGGTCCTCCTCTCTTCTTCTCAACTCTGTCACATTGGTAACTTTAAAACCAAAGGGTACAACCACGTCAAGGTAAAAACCTTCTTCGTTTTCCAAATCTGCCTGTAAATATTCATGAAAGGTGTGTGCTCTCGTTCCAAAGGAGACCATGCTTTTTGACATCTCCCAAGCCTCTGTAATTAATTCCATTCTTTTCTTGATATTCTTCTCCACATAGACTCGCGCTAATGTGAGAAGGCTTGCTGATCCTTTTAATTTTTCTACAGGTGTGGTAGGCCCGATCATTTCTAAAGGACTAGCAAGTATTGGAAGAGGCATTAAAGTTTCCTCCAATTCTTTGATTCTTTCCTTTAACCTGACATTTTTTGCTTCAAGGCCTCTAATAGAATTATCTAGAGCATCTCCAGTTGCTTGGTGAATTTGGGAAATTTGGGAAGGCCGCATGTTCCGTAGGTTAATCTCTAAACAAGATTTCCCCTTTTTATTCTTTACATCTCTTTTCTCAATAATCAAATTTTTGGACTCACTGTAAAAAACAACGCTATGAAATACAAAAGACTCTTCTTCATCGAAGGTCTCGCTCTCAATTATTTCCATCTGAGGATTCTGGTGAGCAGTTTTCTCTAGCTGGTCGACGTTGGGAAACACTTTTTCGATGCCAATTTTGAGTTCCATATCCTTGAGGGAGAGTTCGTGGATGTCGCTTTCACCTTGAGGTACCTCCTCTTCTTGCACAATGTTTTTTATTTTCTTCCTCAAGGGAAGCTTGTGGGAACTTTCAATTTTTCCTGAAGGAGGGTTCTTATCGCCTCCTTCACTTGAAGAACTATGGGTTACTTTCTTAATTTGGTGGGCCGTTGGAGCGTTGCTCCGAGATGTTGTACTCTTTGGAGTGACAGTCGAGGATTGGGCACTCTTCTCACCCAAACCTTTTCCTCTCTTCTTGTACGACTCATTGGTGTTGAGTATTGTTTCTAGGTCACCAGTGTCACGAGCGGGAGTGCCTGAGACATTATCTTCGTCTTCATTCAGAATAGCATTAATGAAAGAATTGTTGAAACCAACATCCAATAGATGTTCTACAAAAATTCTTCTAGGGTCGAAACCTTTTACTCTTTCATCATATTTTAGATTCGGGCAGTGGAAGTGGCCTGCAAATTCATCAATCTTGTTCATATTTCTAAATATGAAGTCCCCAACTTTCCAAGGCAGGGGTATGAATTGATTTTTTCTCTTTTCATGGAAAAAATGCAACCAATAGTTGTACTTCATTGCTATTTCAACAACAAACATTTTGTCAGATATGTGGCACGAAAGGAAGGAAGGATTTTCCTTGGAACAAAAAATCCTTATAACCTTATAATTTTCCATTTGTTCCAGTGTCCCCTTCCTATACAGGAATTTACTCTCATGGTCAGACATCTAGGGAGTATCCTTTCCAAACAAAAAGCCTCTAAAAATTGAGACAGAATCATTAAAAACTTCATAAAAATGTTGGGAGGCCTTGTGCCTCCATAATGTTTGATACCAGAAGGTTACTATGTCGAATTCACAGTCTACCTTATTACACATAGATAATCTCAAGAACTGACAGCAATGCGCTGTCACAAAAACCAAATAAGATGACATAAATAATTTCTTCTCCTTCTTGTATTGCGACAATTGGGAAGAGATTTCAATGGAAATAAAATTACCCCAATCAAAGATGGTATGTTCTTTGACCGTAAAATATAGAATGTAAAGAATCATCCGAGAGATACTGGCTGTAGTTTATTGTCCTTTTATCCTCGTGAAAAGCCATGCAATTTCCCGAAAGGGATTTTTAAACAAGCCAACCTGCAATCTCGTGATGTCCTCGGGGACGACCACTGGGTTCTCTAGAAATTCAGGTAAGAGGTCCAGTCCATTGTCATGCTTCTTTAAGAACTCCCTGCAATCTTCACCTTGAAAGTAAGCATTGGCTCGGGAAGTCTCAACATCTTACGGAATACCTGAGGCGATAGAGAAATAAGGGAATGGTCTCTCAACTGAATAGTCCGTTGGCTTGCAATATATCTCTCGGTGCACCAGGTGACCAACTCCTTATAGTCAAAGACTTCTTGGAAAAAACATGCGTGCACAATTCCATATGTCCATATTACTTCCTTCTGGGTAGAAGGGGATGAGTAGTAGGAATACGCTCTGGAGCACTAAAAGCTCTAGTCCTTGTGCCTGAAAATATTCAATGTATCTCCAAAGAATTGTTGTCGAGTTGCTGCCATAAGTTGACGAGAACATTCCCTTACTCTAGAAAATGTTTAAAATGAACGTTGGAGGGGGATAATATAATCCTCCGTAAATCTTTTTTTAATGCATTTTAATAGGAGATCTCCTTGAGCCTTTCAATTATTAATGAAAATCCTTTCGAGCATGTATGGTGAGTTATTAGCATTCAAATCATAGTGAACGTGCATTGGGAAGAGCGTAAGGGTGGAGGGGACGGACGTGAGCAAAATATGATTTTAGACTTTTGTAAACATGGGAACCTGCAAACCCACGAGTTCGGGATGGTAGAAGGTGTGAAATTGGCTAATTATAGAATGACACATCGGTCAGACGGACTCATCGTAGGCGGAATGAGACTTGGAAGTTTGGGGAGTCCAGGTGTTAAAATGTAGATCGTGGAAACTTTTGGTGCAAGATGTATATCACGGAACATGGGGGCATGAGAGTTTGAGTCCGCCAACCCGAGAATCCGCGATCATAACATCGGCTAAGTATGGAAAAGCATGGCGGTCGATCGAACTCATGATGTGAGGTTATAGATGGAGGTGAGGATCCATAAGTCCGCCAACCCGGGAACCCACCATCTAAAAAATGCGACTAAGTATAGAACTAGAAAGGGATAGTAGAAGGAAAAAAAGAAAATGGAAAAACGGGTAAGTATAGAAGAGGGAAAAGAAAGGGAGAAAAGAATTTGGAAAAATAGAAAAGGGGAGGGAAATTTCAGAAGCGGGAAATGACCTCAACAACAGGCTCCAACTGTGGGTTGTCAAGTATCCAAAATCTCTAGTGACCAGGTGCTTCCTCCCATTGGGTTATGAAGTCAAATTAAGAATATACAAACTAAAAAGAAAATTATGTACAATGAGAATGAAAAAGTGCTAGGAGAAGACACCTTTCAAATGTTTCCCGTTGACAAACAACATTAACCTTTTTCCTTTCATGTCTTGGAGCATATATGAGTTAAATCCCAATATATTTTCAACGACATAGGGTCCGATCCATAGTGCTTTGAACTTTGTGTGCATGGATAGCTTCTCCTTGGCTTTGTTCCAAATTAGTACCAGTTCTCCCTTCTGAAAGATCAAAATATCTCTTGATGCTTTGCTGCCTCTGAGAAGTTCGATTCAGGGCTTTGCTTCGTTCCTCTTCCAACTTCAACAACTGATTGATTCTTTTCTAGATAGGTGAAGTGTTTTCTGTATCCTCAATGTTAACCACAGAGATCAATGCATTAAGCTTGAGGCTAATCAACATTTTTTCCTCTTTTCCATAAACCAATAGATATGGAGACATCCCCGTGCTATGCTTTGAAGTTGTCCTGCTTTCCCATAATGCTTCTGTCATCTTCAGTTGCCAATTCCTCTAGTTTCTATCAATGGTTTTCTTTAGTATCTACACAAGTTTTTGTTCGTGGATTTAGCAAGGTCATTTCCTTGTCGATAATAGTTCGATGATTGACCCATGATGATCCCATATTGTCCGAAAAACTCCATGAAATTTGACCCAATGAATATCAAAAAATTTTCTGTGATAAATTGATCAGGGACACCAAATCTCAACAGAATGTTGTCCTTGAGGAATCTAATCAATTCTTTGGCGTCAATATTATTTAGCGCCACTGATTTTGGCCATTTCGTGAAATAATCAGTAGCTGTCAGAATGTACATATGCCCCTTGCTAGATTTCAGATTAATCGGACTAACAACATCAAGTCCCCACTGGGAAAATGGTTGTTCTACCATAATCGGCTGCAAAGGCATCTTAAATTTCTTCATCGTTCCTAAAAATTGTAGACATGACATACACCTCCTTATTGCGGTGTACGAATCCCTGAATATTGATGGCCAGTAAAATCCCGCTCTGATTATTTTGTGGACGGTTGAAGTAGGTGCAAAGTGTCCACCACATATTTCCTCATGGAATTCTTTGATCAATCCTTGGGCTTGATTTTCATCAACGCATCTCAACAATATTCCATCAAAATTCCTTCTAAAAAGTATGTCAACGATCAAAACGTATTGGTTCGCCTTCATCTTGAGTGTGCTTTGCTCCTTAGGATTCATTGTGACAGGTAATTGCCTGGACCTTAAGTAGAATATGATATCTCTGTACCATTCTGAATCATCTAATGGTTCTCCGATTGAGATTGAAATCATCCCATTGATTGAGTCCCCATTCACAATGAGCTTGCATAAACCTTGTCCTTTGATTTCCTTCAAAGGTTTAATCTATATATCGTATTCTTGAATTTTTTCTAACCAGTTAGCCCATTTCCCTTCTCTCAACTATTGATTTAGAAACATCTTGACTGGTGATGAGGGAACATAAGCTATAACATGGGAGTTTAATATATACGTTCAAAAATGTGCTACAACTTTTACAGGAGCCAAATCTTGCCTCTCAAGTTTTGAATACCTCAACTCATAGTCGTGTAGGGTTTTTATCATAAAACTTATCGGGAGTTCTTATTCATTGCTATTTTTCTAAGTGAGGATGGATTCAAAGACTACCTCTATAGCAAATGAGTAGAAAATAAAATATCTCTGATAGTTTGGACTAATGAGGATGGGAGCAGTGGTGATTTCCCCTTTGATATTGTTGAACGTCTCCTAAGTATCTATTGTCCACTTGAATCTCTGCTCCTTTTCCAACAAATTGATAGGTTTTACGATGCTTGTGTAATTAGGGACAAATCTTCGAACACAATTTATTTTCCCAAAGAATGATTGGAATCTCTTCTTAGATGTTAGGGGGTTGAGCTCATTAATTGATTTAACTCTTTTCGGGTCTATGTAAATCCCTTCCTTTCATACAATATGGCCCAACAACTTTCCTTGAGTTACATCTAACACACATTTCTTTGGGTTCAATGAAACATTGTATAATATACATCTTTCAAAAACCTTTCTTAAATGATGGATGTGATCCTCCATTTTGCTTGAATGCACTGTCAAGTCATCTTGATAGTCTACCATAAACTTTCCTATCAATTCGATGAACACATTATCCATGGCCCTTTGGAATGTGGCTCTAACATTCTTCAAACTAAAGGGCATTCTAACATATGCATATGTCTCCCATGGTGTGATAAATGTTGTCTTTGCTCTATCTTCCTCAGATACTAAAACCTAATTATATCCAGAGAAACCATCCAACATAGACATGCAGGACGATCCGATAACTTGTTGTAGTAGAAACTCCATGTTGGGCAATGGAAAATTATATTTTATGCTTGCTTTGTTAAGATCTTTGAAGTCAACACACATTCATATTTCCCCGGTCTTCTTCCTGACAATCACTGGATTTGAAAGCCAGTCTAAATGTCTGATGGGATAAATTATCCCTGCCTTCTTCAACTTCTCCAACTCGATTTTTACCATAGTTTTCAGATTGGGATTCATCATTCTTATTTTTTGTTTTACTGGTTTAGCTTCTTCCCTCAAGAGAATGATATTTTGGAATGTTGTTTTATCATAGTCCTTCAAATCATCATAGGTCCAAGTGAACACATCAATATATTATTTGAATAAGGCAACATATTGATCAACCTCTTTAGGAGTGCAATCAACTCCCAAGTTGACATATTTATGGGACTTGTCCGTTCCAATATCAACTTTTCTTGTTTCTTGTGCCTTTCGAACTGAAACTTCTTCAAGAAGATTATTGGCATGATCGTCTTTTGTAAACAAAGATTTATCTTTTATATAGTCTTTTAGGATGACAATAAAGATATCGTCTTCTTCATCATCGTCGTTTAACAAAAAAAAATTCAATTGTTCATCATTCTCAAATACTTGTAAGTACTCAATATTATTGGACACAGATGGTCGAAAAGCTCTTTATACCTGGAAATACGTTTTGCTTAGGACATCGTCTAAGCTTGATAATGAGGCCGCTAAGGCTAGTGAATCGACCTTGTGATTCTTGTCCCTTGGAATGAAAGCAATGTTGAAAGTGATGAAAGATTCCATCAGTTCATTAACCCTTTTGAAATACATCTTAAGTCTTTCTTTTTTGATTTTGTACTTTTGGGTAACGTGATTGATGACCAACTTTGAATCTCCAGTCACAATGAAATGTTCTATTTTCATTCCTTGTGCAAGGATCATCCCTTGGATCAAAGCTTCATATTCTACCTCATTATTCATTCATGGAAACTCCAGTCTTACACCATGGGGATGCATCGTCTTGTCTGGGCTTATGAGAACAATTCCAACTCCGTTCCCAGATTTAGAACAAGCTCCATCGAATGACATTCTTTAGTAGCCTTCAAACAAACATTATGGGCCTTCCAAGCCTTGAAATTGTCCTAAGATTTCGTTGTGCTCCACGTCCAAGATAACATAGTTTCCAATCATGACATCTATGCAATCTTCTATTAATTTATTATCCTTCTTCTTGAAGGAGAAGGGTTTTCTGGGTTCACAAGGTACTTTAATCATTGCTCCCTCTTAATCTCATAGGTGAAAAACACGAGCTCCATGTTCTCCCTAAGGGCACCTTAAATAAAGGTTAGGAATGTTGGGTATGTGTTATATTCTTTACATGAGTAGTAGTGTCTGACCATTGCACTAGACACGCAGGGGGGCAAATGCCCCCCCCCCATGTGGGGGTTTGCAATAATTTTTTTTCTGCTTCGAGAAATGTGTCACATATTTAGGTGTTTTTTCGACACATGGTTTCTTTGCCGATGGTTTTCTTTTTTCGATTAAGGAATTAGGGTTGTTGAAAAATCCAGGTCATTGGGTTAGGGTTTTTTATGCTTCTGGCTCCTATATGTATATTGTATTGGAAAAAATGTATCACAATGAATGAATATAGAATATGCTGGTTTTCCAGGGGAAAAATATTTGTGTAATGTTTGTATTTGCCATTGTATCTTTTCTATTCTTTTACTGAAAATCTGTTTGCAATAAATATTGTACAAGGTTAAAATCTACAAGGAAACCCCACTAAGCATAACTGGAACTAGGTGAGCCCATGTAAATTTCATGATTTGAAGGTAGAATAAGAAATACTTCCTCACTCATTTGGTAGATATGTACTAAATGAAATAGATACCCAATTGTAAATCATGATAGAACCACTACAAAAATTGACCATCGTAAATGATGCAACTTGCACATTAAAAAGTTGAGGGGTTTACTCAAAAGTGTCCCCTTAAAGATTTTCATGAGATCGAGATGAGTCAAGGAACTCTTAGGAAGAGATATGAAGAGTTTTTGAACTTATTTTGGAAGAAAACACGGGAAAAAATCAAGGACAAGAGAGAGGGACCCATATTAGGTCAATAATGCAAAGGGTTTGTGACATCACAAGCCTTGCAACATAGTTTACTACTAAGAGTAGGATCCACATATTAATATCTTGGCAACACTCCAAGGTGTTGTCATAGATAATATTTCCCAATCCATAAATTAGGAGGCTTATCTATGATTCACATGACTATAAAGTGTTAAATGCATTGGACACATAGATCCCAATAATCATATTTTTCATGCAAGACAATGCAAACAATGCCATTTGTGTGGTCAAACTATAGGCTAAATCAAATAAGTCTCACCCCATAACATTGTGAATTATCATGATTAATCAATAAGAGTGTAGGACCCTATCAACTATTAAAAATTCATGGTAGATCATGCTATAGATGCTTCCAACATAACAACGAAGGTGTCATAAATGATCTAGAAGAAGGGGAGCTATGCCATATCATAATCGAGGTAGTACCCGACAATGTGAATGAGGGAATACACAGCATGGTGATAACCTCTTTGCAACCTATCTAATGGGACTTATGGAAAACAAGGGCTTAAGGAACCACAATAATTAACCCTAGGCTGGTAAATTCCCTTGAGCATAGAATCAACCAAGGTATATGGAAGTTATTAAATCCTCCATCTTGGTTCTATAAAGGCGAGTGAGGTAATAATATTTATTGACCAAGTCCTAGGAAATGACACAAGGGCCAGACCATTAAGGAACATATTTTCCCATTCTATCATAAGACTATCAAACTTAACCATGTTGCCCGGAAAGAAATAACATGGTTAGATCTACTTCACATAAGAAAAAAACACTCTATTACAACAAGCTTCACGATGTTGCTATGCCCACAACTTCTTCTCAACTAACATCTTAATATTTAAAGTACTAATAAATACCACTTGGGTCTCCTTGGGGGATTTCATAGCTTATTACAGGGAAAGAAGATTCTACAAATTGTGTAGTTATTCTAGGGTCAAAGATAACACCATCAAGGGTTAAGGCATTGTGAAACAAATAAAAAATAAAGCATGATAAACCTACATGGAAATAATGTATACTAAATGTTCACCTTGGGAACTCCCAAAATTATTATTATTCAAAGTAACATAGTAACCCTTATAGATTAGAAGAAGACCTCCTAGATCAACCAAACACAGAAGTACAGTAATCATAACCCTATTTTGTATAACAATGGATTTATTGAGTATATACTAATTATTATCATTGCCTATTTATGCCCGATATTATATCGACTTATTATCACATGTAAATTTGACTCCTCATATACCCCATTAGCATCACAACATAGTAATCCCCATTTTAAAATATTTATCATTGAAGATTTGTAGTGAAGCGATTTACATATGATGAAAAATAACCACTACAAGGAGAACACCTTATGGTGGAGGTTTTTGTGAAGGTTTTTAGTATTATGAGATGATTTTTTTTCAAAAAAACCTTTGTTATTTGAAGTGGAGGTTTTAACAAATGTTCCATATAACTAAAAAAAATTGGGTGGGCGAAGGTTGTAGCGAAGGTCTTATTTTTCGGTGCTTTCATTGTTAAAGCACACTAGTTCACCCTTAATACAAAAGCACTGATGTGTACAAATAAATTAAAAGGCACCGATGCTTTTATATATTTTGCACATTAGATTGTTGTGTGCAACATCGATGCTCTTATAATTGTTACACATCGGTTCCATATTGTTTGTGTATGCAACACTGGTGCTTTCTAAGTCAGTTAATGTACCAATGATTTTACATGTTATGTATGCCCCGGTGCTTGTATAATTCATGCATCCCGATGTGTGTATTACTCTGTGCATCGAAAGGGTAGTGAAATTTTGAATATTCAAGATGAGATGTTGACGCTATTCTTTGTTACTAAGCATTGGTGCATATGTTATATTAAACACATCGATGCACATATAATATTAAAAGCACTGATGCATATATTATATTTAGAGCATTGGTGTGTATTATAACCATGTGCACCATAAAATGTTGAAGCAATAAATATAATTGCACGTTATATCGTTTAAGGAACAATGTTTTTCTCAATATTTGGCACTGGTGCTTAAATATAATTATAGGCACTGATATGTAGAAACCCTTAACACACACTAATTTCTATATTATTGCACGCATCGTTTAGTGAGTTCATAATAATACAATGCACCAATATGTATACATTTTTAATTAATTGTGTTTTTTTACAAATTTTCAATTAATCATCTCAAAATCAAACATTTTTTATAATAATATTATTTTTTATATTTTTGTTATTGCATTTTGATATAATGATTGCATTAATGCGTTATCCAATGGATTACACCTTTCATATTTTAACTATGTAAATCATCCACATATTAATTAATCAACAACACAACATTTTACAACATTCGACAATGCAATAAAATAAGAAACCCATTTTATTATATATGAATAAGAGACCCATGGCCATACAAAATGGGACGGCGTAAAGGTCCACAATAATCAAAATACAACCAATATGTAGTTGTTACACTTATTGATAACATGTCCTTGTGCAATTGGAACAATATATCAAGTACATTAAACAAAATCCATTTTCACAGACAAATATTCCAAAACATACAATTTGCAGTAACATTCAATGACATTGATTGTCGTTCATTGCTTGAGTTGCGTGCATGCCTCATTTCTTCATCACTTATAGGCGATATTGTACTTTGGTTATTTCACCTAATTCTTTGATGATCAACTTGTTTTTTATGTTGATAACATGTCCTTGTGCAATTGGAACAATATATCAGGTACATTAAACAAAATCCATTTTCACAAACAAATATTCCAAAACATACAACTTGCAGTAACATTCAATGATATTGATTGTCGTTCAACACTTGAAATGTTGTCATTGCTTGAGTTGTGTGCATGCCTCATTTCTTCATCACTTATAGGTGATATTGTACTTTGGTTATTTCACCTAATTCTTAGATGATCGACTTGTTTTTTATGTTCATCATCTTCAAGTTCCATCTACAAACATATAAATAAAGTGTAATAAGTATATCTACAATTTTATATATAGTGAAATATACACGATTTCATAAATAAAAAAGTGTACCATCGCAACAAGTGTTTCATAAAAAATACACATTCTTTCTAAGATATGTTGCATGACGTCTATCAAAATCTCTTATGTTAGTTGCACTCCATACTTTGTTTCCTACATGTTATTGTTACACATTATTTTGGTCACTCTGGTGATGTCTCTACAATTATGTGTTCAGACTCTCATAAGGACC
>ML877048.1:18146-33214 GCA_009831015.1 Picea engelmannii | reverse complement strand
ATGAGGTATTTGAGATTGACCTATCAAATTCTCTTTTTGGTCTTGATAGTAATACCCTTTTAAAATTCTTTGATATGATCAAGGTATTCTCTCCTATTTCTCATGAAGAAGATATGGATGCATTTATATATGATTAAGAAGATTGTGTATGTGATGTTGGTTACAAAGAAGTTTTGATGTTGAAGCCCTCCTTCAATATTTTCTTATTGTAAAGATATTTCTTGTTGCACATAAATATTATATCAAGTTATTGGAGAATTATATATTTTCATAAATTCAAGCAATAAAGACCTAGGGTTTGTTGCCTTAGCATTCTTTTAATTCAAGATATTCAAAATATATCTTTAGCCAAAGAGGAGTACCACCTCTCTAAAAATGCAGGGTGATTCATATCCTCGTGAGGTTGTCGTTTCGGTCCTGATAAGTTCAAGCATCAATAGGTTCAAATCTCTTATTTCCCCTAGGGTGAGGCCCTGTAATTAGGGTACTCGGAGAGTTTTGTGTGCTTTATTTCAAATCAAAATATAAATTATTAATGATGGGGAGTTGCAAGGTTTAAATAAATGTATTTCAATGTTAAAGTGATTTCATACTATATTAATGCATTTTTTGAGTTTGTATCTTCCTATGATTCAATCAAACAAATGCAAAATTTATTAATAAAAAGGAGGGTTTAGTTTGTCATAAATCTTCTTTATATAAATAAAGAAACAAAGAATTATGTTGTATTTTATAACATTTAAGTAGTCTATGTATAATGGCATTGTCTTTGTATTTTTTTTTAATTTAATTAAATTTTGTTTTTTTCTCGACGAAATGTATATCTAGGAGAAATTCATTGGGCGCTTTTTTTCATTATGAGAATGGTATTTAGGGTAAATCGGTCGTTGCAATGTTGGTAACCTTACCTGGTGGGGACATTGATTGAGGCCTACCATATTCATAGAAGCAACCAACCCGAGGATTTGACCCCCTAACCTCCATCTTGTAATTCATAACACTCAATCACTTGATCTAACCTACAAGGCTATTATTATATAAAGAATTATAAATTTCAACTCTAAATTATTGCAATAAAACATAATTTGAAAATTATAATTATAATTGTATAATAAAAAGGGTTAGAAATGAGTTTTACCCAAGATTGTTAAGTATTTAACTAATTATATGCCGAGAAATGCTATATTCAAATCACCCTAAAAATTACCCTAAATACATGAGGGTATAACATATATTGTTTATTAAAGATACCAACAATTAAATGCACAATCTTCTTTTAAAAACAAATCATAACTTTATACTTACCAATATATTTATTTAAATCATTATCATAGTAATATAGCTCAACCACTAAACAACAACTCATTAAATTGCATACCACTACTCTACTCATAGATCATTGTACTTGGAACAATATGAACGGTGGTAACAATACAATTTCAATAATATATTTTAATCAATATTCTTACCAAACTAAGTACCCTTACTCATTATCTTGTCTTTTTGTGGAGTAATGTGCTTGTCTTTTTGTGGAATAATGTGCATGGTGTAAGATGAAGTCAACTAGTCATTACATGTATCTTTATCCTAAAAGAACACTGGTTTAAAATAAAATAAAAACACATAAAGATGAATATCAATGTCCATATAAGAGGGATTTTTTTTTATCTTGAGTGGATATTTTAAACATAAATATAAATATTTTAATAATTTATTTTAAAATTAAATACTTTAATAATAGGATGAGGAATAGATTGTTGAACAAATAATCCACATTAAGTAAAAAATTTAATAAATTTATTATTAGGAAGATATATTATATAAAAATTAAATAATTTATTATTAGAAAGACATATTATATTAGTGTATATAAATAACTAAATTAAATTAATAAAAGTTATTTTTTTTTAAATTATGGAAATCGGTATTTTGTTAGAGTAATTTAACTTAGGTTTAAGATCAAACCATCTAGATATCATTATAAATATCATTATAAATATCATTATAACCCAAAAGTATATCATATTGTTAATAAAAATTAAAATATTAAGAAATGGATATTTCAATCACAAAAAATGATTAAATAATAATATAAACTATTAAAATGACGAATACCAAAATAATAATAGAAATGATAAACTTTTAGTTAGTTGTGTTGTGGTTTATGTAGAAAATAAATGACAAAATCAACAAGTACTAAGTTCTTTTATACACTTAGCAACTTAGAGATAATTATCTTAAATGAACTATGATATCATTCAGAAAATACCATAAGTATAAATACACATTGCTAAGTACTTTTGCAGCGGAAATAAACACAATGAATAACAATCACTCAACCATGAAATACACAGAAATTTAGGCAATGCCAGGGAAAACCCCAATGTGGGGAAACCCAATGAGAGAGAAAGATTTATTTAGCTTCAAGAAAGTACATATCAGCGACAACAATACAATTTCCAACAAGAGAAAAATAACTTACAATGCCCAAAATTGTCCCCACTATTTTTTTCCTTGGAAAACATGCCATAATAGTTGTACGTCATGTACGACCCAGCTGAAAAGCACCTCAAAATCAGTGCCAAATCCCTATTGTATGAACAACCAAGTACAGTTGGCCTGCAACAACAAAAGGCTCAATAAATGCACCTTGATTTGTGTGCAGTAAAGCTGCCTCGAAATCCACACCCTCATTAGCTTGTTGTACAACATGTACAGACTATACAGTATGACCCTCTTTATCAGCCAGCAGCAACAACAATCTTCACTCAAAAATTTCTTGGGAAAAGTGCCCACTCTCTCTTGGGAAATGCGCCCTCCTAGCTGCCCTCACTTTTCTCTCTCAAGTTATCTCGGAAATCTCTCAAACTCCTTCTTCTTGTCTTGCACACTACCCTAGGTATTATCTTATAATTTGAAAGTGACCCTTCACCTTCTCCAACCCTAAATCCAATGGCCAAGATCTAATCTTGTCTTTACAAGATCAAGGGACATGATTCATTCCCTCCAAAATAAATCACTTTAAAATATTAAATTACATTTTCACTTTATAACATAAGTGCACTTTATGAGATAAAGTCACTTTAATATTAGAAGGTACACTTCATTAAAAAGTCACTTACATAAGAGAACCACTTTATCACAACTTTATAAAAACCCATTACAAAGTCAAGTGTCTAGTAGTGTAGGTACAAGGTTACTTCTGTATACAATACAAACATGTGGAGTACCTCCCAAGCTAAAAAGATAACACTCCCTCTTAGCGAAGGATGTACTTGTTGCCATCAACATCATCTGATCCCATCACATTGTTCTCAGTAGGAGCTCCCTCTGAACTTGGAGCCATCCTCAACACCTGCACAGAACTTGAACTAGAAGACATCCTCCTGACAGCTATTTTGAACCCTGAGCTCCTAGGAGAATCCACTCCACCCAGAGCATTAGTTCAATCACACCAACTGAGCCTCCTATCGGTGCTCAAAAGAGACTCCCTCTCTTCTCTCGGAATGAAATATTGAATCCTTGGGCCCATTGCAGTCTGAGGAGCCTCCTGCTCCTCATCCGACACTGAATCATAACCTGAAGGTTGTCCTCACAACATGTACAACATGTCCACCCGATCACCAATCAGTTGTGGTTCCACCAGGTCCACTCCCTCCCTATAGATAAATACATGTCCCCTCTTGAGCAATGTACAATATCCAACATCCTCCAAGGCTGAGACTGAGAGCAAGTTAACCCTCAACCCTAGAACAAAGAGAACTCCATCAAGCTACAAAAATCCTCCATACTCCAGTCAAAATCTAACCCTTCCAACTCCATGTACAGCTCGTGCCATACCACCTTCACTCTCCACCAGCCAGTCAGGACCTGTGTCTATGATAATAAGGAATGCTCGTCAAATTCTCGTCATGTGACAAGAGGCTCCACTGTAAAAATTCCATCTAATATCACCCCCAAATCCTCCACTACCGACATTGGATACTAGAGTAACCAAACAAAAGTCCTTATCAAACTTGGAAGAAAAGTCCTCCATGGTTGTTGTAGCAATTATATCAGGCCCCTCATGTTCCTTCCTCTTCTTCTTCTTCTCATGACACTAAGAAGCAAGGTGCCCCAACTAGTTACAACAGTAACATCTGACTTTACTCAAGTCCCTCCTAGAATTTCTTTTCTTCTTGCCCTTTACAACAAGAGAAACATTCTCCTCAGTTTTGTCTTCCTTCTGACCACTGCTATGATACCCCATCTGAATCTCCTCTTGAGTGAAGTCGTCCCACAACCTACTCCAATCCAGAAAATTTTCTCGACCCACCACACACTTCACAAAGACATACCATTCCTTTGTGAAGCCTTTCAAGGCTTTCCTCCCCAACTCGACTTCTAAAATGATCTCTCCCACTGCAACTAACTTGTCCTTAACCTGGGCTAGTCGGGTAAGATAGAATGCAACATCCTCACCCTTATACATCTTCAAGTCATGCAACTTATCTTTCAAGGCCATCTTCTGGTTGACATTCTTAGCCTCAGATAAATTCTTCAAAGCTTCCCACTTCTCATAAGTTGTCTTCTTCTCAGATAGATGTGGAATGAGTGCGTCCTTCACACTATCGAGAATGATCCTTTGAGCTTTGGCCTCCTTTACCTCATGCAAATCCAAAGCAACAAGATCTATTGTGGGAGCCACAACAACATAACTGACATAGTTCAAAATCTTGTTCTCCTTGAGAACAACTGACATTCGGACCTTCCACTGCAAATAGTTGGAAATTCCATCCAACCGATCCTTAAATCTAATGCATGCAACCATATTCCCTATCATTATTCAAAGAAAACAACCAACTAGTTTTCTCCCTTCAAACCATGCCCAAAAATCTCACTTCTCACTGTAACTCAGCGCCCAAGCTCTGATACCATGTAGAAAATAAATGACAAAATCAACAAGTACTAAGTTATGTCATACACTTAGCAACCTAGAGATAACTGTCTTAAATGAACTTTGATATCATTCAGAAAATACCATAAGCAGGAATACACATTACTAAGTACTTTTGCAGCGAAAACAAACACAATGAACAATAATCACTCAACCATGAAATACACAGAAATTTAGGCAATGCCAGGGAAAACCCCAATGTGGGGAAACCCAATGAGAGAGAGAGAGAGAGAGAGAGATTTATTTAGCTTCAGGAAAGTACATATCAGCAACAACAATACAATTTCCAACAAGATAAAAATAACTTACAACACCCAAAATTGTCCCCACTATTTTTTGCCTTGGAAAACGTGCCATAATAGTTGTACGACCTGTACGACCCAACTAAACAACACCTCAAAATCAGTGTCAAATCCTTGTTATGCGAACAACCAAGTACAGTCGGCCTGCAACAATAAAAGTCTAAATGAATGCGCCTCAATTTGTATGTAGCAAAGCTACCTTGAAATTTGCACCCTCCTTAGCTTGTTGTACGACATGTATGGACTGTACAGTACGACCCTCTTTATTAGGCAGCAACAACAATAGTCTTCACTCATAAATTTCTTGGGAAAAGTGCCCACTCTCTCTTGGGAAATGTGCCCTCCTAACTGCCTTCACTTTCCTCTCTCAAGCTATCTCATAAATCTCTCAAACTCCTTCTCCTTGTCTTGCACACTACCCTAGGTCTTCTCTTATAATCTGAAAGTGACCCTTCACCTTCTCCAACCCTAGATCCAATGACCAAGATCTAATCTTGCCTTTACAAGATCAAGGGACATGATTCATTCCCTCCAAAATAAATCACTTTAAAATATTAAAGTACATTTTCACTTTATAATATAAATGCACTTTATGAGATAAAGTCACTTTAATATTAGAAGGTACACTTCATTAAAAAGTCACTTACATAAGAGAACCACTTTATCACAACTTTATAAAAACCCATTACAAGTTGAAGTGTCTAGTAGTGTAGGTACAAGGTTCACTTTGTGACCAAGATTGACTGAATATCCATGTATCTTCAAATGCTGCGGGAACTCCTCGGAGAACACCTCTTGGGGGAAAGAAAATTTCTCAGAGACCATGGGCATCGAAGAAATCCAAAAAGAAGCTAGTACTGGGTGTGGATATCAGATTGGCAGACTCGGTCTCTATGGCTCTGTGTAGTCTTGTGGGTAGACTTTCATATAGACACCTCTACAACACAGACTTGTATATCTGGATGACTAATACTTGGAGACCCCTTCTGGGCTATGTCCCCTCTCTCTCTCACCTTGGACATGGTTGTTTCTATCTTCAGTTTAAATATCCTGAGGATACCACAGCTATTTTGGAGCGTCTTTGGACTCTAGACAATAGTAGTCTTATGTTGAAGAGGTGGAGAGTGAGTTTTGATCCATCACAAGACTACTTTCGCCTTCGACATCTATGGGTCCTTCTTCTTGGAATTCTCCTTCATATTTGGAATGAAAAAGCTCTGATGGCCATTGGTAACTCTTTGGGCCGATTCATCAGTGTGGATTCAAAGACTCTCACCGGTCCAGAAAAGAAATTAGCTAGAATTCTGGCTGAGCTAGATATTCATGAGGGATTGCTTGAAACACTATACATTGACTAGAGAGGACATCTCTCTCGCCAGAAGCTAGACTATCTCGGCATCCCTTTCAGATGTACACTCTGCAGACAGACGGGACATCTCAGAAAGGCATGCACAGGTGCTTTTGTTGATGATCTTTCGAAGGAATCTATGCTTGAACTTGCTAACAACTCGGACTCTTCGATAGTGCACATAGGCATACATATTCCAAATTATCCAAAAGATTATCTTTCTCCTAGATTGGACTCCATTACTGGTAAGTTAAGAACTATGTGTACAACTCTCTATTACTCACTCACATCTCTGGAGAAAGACTTCATAGACAACTTGGGATTGACTCGTATCTCTCGAGTGGACTCTCTCTCCTCTCATCCTTCTTCCTATCTGCCCAACCATGCACTAGGACTTACTCCATCTTTACCATATGTTTCCCTTGATACTCTTCCCACTCATTTTACTCCCACCTCAGACTTACCCAATACTCTAAACTCTCCATTTACTGATGCGCACACATCTAACCCAGCATTAAACTCACCTTCTACTTGCCCCTTGGAGGTGTGAGAGCACTCTACTACCTCTTTTATCACATCACACTCAGTTCTATCTACTTCTGATCTTCCTGGTGCGTCCTCGACTGAACTAAATCTTGCTACAGTTCCATCTCATACTCATAACTTTACTCCTACTAATGCGCAGACTTCCACTCATCATGCTTTATCCACTTGCCCTTTGGAGGTGCGGGAGCACTCTACTAACTCTTATATCACTTCACACTCAACTCTAACTACTTCTGATCATCCTAGTGCATCCTCATCCGAACTAAAGCTTCCTATAGTACCATCTCATACTCAGAGCATTACTCCTACTGATGCACAAATTTTCACTCGTCCTACTATATCCACTGCTGATTTTTGTCGCCTGGAGGTGCGAAAGTACTCACTTAAACCACATGCTTCTTCCCATTCTTGTGTGACTGAGAATATTAGTGATATGACCCTCGAGCAGGAGGAGATATATAGTCCACCAGGACATAATGATACAGAGCTTGTTGTTAGCACATTTGGTGTTGTTTTGGATTTTTTGCTTCCATCTTACAAAGAAGTACTCTCTCCCACACCCTTGCCTATCTTTCAAGGTTCACCATTATTAAACCTGCCTTCTGCTGACTCCAGCCTGGGATCATCTGAGACCTCATCTACATTAACTGATAAAGATTATGCTTGGACTAGAGGGCATGGCTATGAACATTCACCGATCAAAATTCGCAGTGCCTGTCGCAAGGAGGGTATCTCATCAAAACTCCCAGTGGTTTCTTCACACGCTTATTCTGATATTGGGGTGCTTAGAGGCATGAAAGCCCTAGCAACAACAAATCCGTGATCTTGCTCTCCCTCAACATTAGAGGGATGGGGGGCCTCCTAAAAGCTGCCTCCTTCAGAAGACTTCTATCACTCACTTCTCCAAACATTATATTTCTTCAGGGAACTCTGGTTGATAGTAAAAAGGCCAGATCATTCTTAAAGCAGTTTCATCCAAATTGGCATACTTGTTCAGTTAACTCTCTTGGCACCTCAAGCGGTTTGGCAGTGACTTGGGACCCAACCATATATAATTTCTCCCCCTTTCTTTGTTGTGGGGTGATCCGAAATTTGATCCAGAAGCCTGACAGGGCTTGAAAAATGCTCAAAAATGAAAGTGCTCAGAATGCGACGAAACCTATGACATTGCGTCTGTCTCATCTTCCTGATTCCGGCGGTATATTTACTTTGTCAAACGGGCTCTGTATGGAGAAGATATCACGTTCTGTCCGAAAAGTCAAACAGGGAAAAAAAATGTTGACTGGGCAATCTGTATAGGCTGACGTGGCATAGGCCGTACAAGTGACGTGGCATAATCCGTACGATGACGTGGAAATCCCAGAAGGTGACTCGTGGCAGCACCAGGAGGCGACACGTGTCAAGCGGATCTGGGCGTACGAGCAAACAGCTAGGCTAATCTGGAGGTGACACGTGTCACCACTGGAAAGGTGACACGTGGCACGGATGACGTAGCAAGATGATGTGGAAGAGTCTGGTTGGTAGTTGAAAGCGAATGATATCTCGACACATGGCAATTTTCTGGTCAATGATTGGGTGCCATGTGGCCCAGTCATGGGCTGCCACGTGGCACCCCGGTATTGGTCTATTTGGTTTTGGTTTGTTAATCAAAAGTTTTTGTAGTCAACCGGATTCGAACCAGTGACCTCCTCCTTTACCTAAGCCTTCATCAATTCCGACTTGCCAACTCGCCATTGTACGTTACTTATTATACAATTGGTTTCGTTTGTATTTCAATTCGAATTTTGGTATGGTTTGGGCCGCGACCGGGCCAGGGCTTAGCCCTAGCCCTTGGTCGCGCGCCATATAACATGAAACCACCGCCATAATGTATAGTGTGCGCGGGGTTTTATATGTAAACCCACGGTTTTATTAACCCTTGTTAAATGGGCGCAGGTAGTTGGTAACCGACCAACGGTCGTATGGTTATGCCAACCGAACCGGGAGTTAGCGTCGAATGGAGAGGGGCCAGCGCTTGGCCATATGGCCTCCATATGACCATTCAAAGGGGCGCGCATGCAGATGGAGGGGGATTATGCCCTATTATAACTATATTATAGTTCAAAAGTGGGTTTTATAACCAAATTTTGGTTTTTTTATTATTAATTAACCCATTTTTAATGTATTTTCTCCATTTTTGGGGAGTTATTGGGTAGTTTTGGAGCCTAACTTCTTGGAGGAAGTTGGAGTTGAGCAACTAACTTCCCAGCTCTATAACCAAGGCATGTTTGAGGCCATTGGGGGCATTTAGAGTAGAATTATGCTGAGGAGAAGCCAAGCCAAAGGCATTTTGACGCAGAGAAGTTTTTGAGGAGGAGACGTTGTCGGATCATTTCTGGGAGCTCCGGATGTCCGTTTTGCGTGCCGTTTTCTTTGCATGGTTCTAGAGATCTGGACGAACATGACCAGATCAGTCTTGTAGCCATTTGGCATTGCAGCAATGTACTTTTGAGCATTTGAACATAAATAAAGAAGCCTCTCCCACAGAGAAAAGGCCAGGAGACGTAGGCAAAGTTGTGCCGAACTCCGTTATCAATCTGAGTGTTATGGTTTGTTGTCTTTTATTGCATTTCAGATCTGCAGATATGTATATGGCTGTTATAATTCCTCTTCTTTCCTCATTCTTCACTAAGTTTTCTCAAATGGTTAATTAACGCATGCAAAATTAAAACTCAACCATAAGTCATTAAAAGATCCTACGGATCACATATTACTGTCTGGTTCTTCTCGAAACAACAACAAAAGTTACAACCTTCTCAATGTATATGGCCCTTGTTCCGATAGACAACATTTTTAGGATAAGATTGAAGCTCGGGGAATTCTCAATCTCGACAATTTAATTATTGTAGGTGATCTCAATCTCACTACTTTTGTTGGGGAAGTTTGGGGGGCAAATGCTACCCAGGGTGCTCTGGCAGATTACTTCTCTTCCTTGTTCTCAGCACACAACTTGGTGGATTATGTGTCGGCTACTTTGGCTCCTACTTGGTGGAATGGGCAAAAGGGCTTTGACTCCATTTCCAAGCGACTCGATCGCTTTCTCATTTCTGCTTGCCTCATCTCGGCAGATGATAGAATTCTCACATGGGTGAATTTCCCTTTTGTATTAGACCACGCTCCAATTATTCTACATCTGGACTCCTCCCAGCACATGATTGTGTATCCTTTCAAATTTAATTCGGGTTGGTTACTTGAAGCTGATTACAACACTATTGTTGATGATGTTTGGAAGGATCCACAATTCCTTTCTGAAACTTGCATTCAACATCGTTTTACTTGGAAACTTAAATGTCTTAAAGCTCGCACCAAATCTTGGGCTGCTAATATCCGGAAGCTTAATCTACAAAGACTGCTAGAACTTGATACAAAAATTCAGTCTCTTCTACTTGCAGAAGTAAATTTGGGTACTTCGGGAGATAGTAGTCATATTATAAAAGATCTTGAAACAGAGAGGAATCAAATCCTACAAAAAGAAGAAACTATTTGGAGGCAACAATGCAAAACTAATTGGCTTAAATGCAGTGACCTCAACACCAAATTCTTTCACAATTATGCAAGCTACTGCAGGAGTAAAAACTACATTTGGGAGATAACAGATGCGGAAGGCTCTTGCCATAGAGGAAAACCTGCATTAAAATCAGCTACAGTTAATTATTTCAAACCTTTTTTTGAGGCAAACTCCTCTATGAATATGCAGACATCAGTTTCTGTAGCTAGCCTCTACACTCGTATTGCAACTAGGGAAGATTCTCTTTTGGTTGACCGTCCTTGCACCATGCCAGAGATTTTGACTACACTAAAATATTTCTCTAAGGATAAAAGTCCAGGTCCAGATGGTTGGACGGTAGAAAAACCCAAATATATGTCATTTGTGCCACAAGGACTCAGAATCTGCAGATCACCTCTTTATCAAGTGCCCATTTTCTAGACAAGTTTGGGTTATACTTTCCTCGGCATTAAAACTCAAAACATTTTGGGATGGGCCCACTCTTTCAGATTGTTTCGATCTTTGGTCCCATAAAAAACACAACCACATGCATCTTCCATCATTGGCTTGCTGGTCTATCTGGTTGGACATAAATAAAAATATCTTTGAAAATGGGATCCCTTCCTCGAGCTCTGTTGCATATAGAATGCTTGGAATCTATAAAACCTGGAATGATCTATATCTTAGAAATCCAATACCATATTGTATAAAGAAGGCACCTGACATAGACGCCACTCCTACTGGATGGTTTGATGGAGCAGCGCAAACTAATGGCACTCAGAGTAGAGCTGGTGGATTGATTAAAATCTCGAAAAATACTTACTATAAATGGACCTTCAACTGTGGCCTAAGCACCAACACCAGGGCAAAATTATTGGGCGCTTGGGCCACGCTCTTTCTGGCCTCCAGACTTCACATTGAAACCCTCCAAATTCTAGGAGACTCTAGAATTATTATCGAGTGGTTGAGCAATAAGGGCGACCTACAAGCTATCTCTCTCTTAGCCTGGAAGGACGGAATAAAAACACTACAACTCTCATTCAATAATCTCATCTACAAACACATCTTTCGTGAGCAAAACAATTCAACAGATCAATTATCAAAGGAAGCTCTACAAAAAAAAGAGGGCATCTTAATATACAACCTCTGGATAGATGGTCATGAGGGACCTCCTCTATTTCTTACACTCTTCTAAGAGCAGCCTCCATCTCCCTTAGTTGACTTTTCTGCTTTTTGAAAAGTTGATGTTTTACTACAGATTTACTAGCAGTTTCATATTTGTCTCTTGATTTACCTTATCTTGAGAATTTTCTCCCTTTGCTAGTCGAGAGACCGCAATAGGAGAAAGTTCTTACACTATTTACAACTCTTCTTTAGCTGAGTTTTGTATGTTTTCAGATCTGAAAACATATTATATCTTAATATAATAGAGAAATTTTCCAGTTGGAAAAAAAAGGTACAAGGTTACTTCCATATACAAGACAAACATGCGAAGTACCTCCAGAGATAAAAAGTTAACAATTTAACCACAAATTGATAAAAAAAATTATTATAATTAATCCATATTCAATCATCAACATCATTTATGTAAATATTTGAAAATCTACAAAATGACATGTCTTAAAAATTTTACCTCACTTTAACTATAAAATGAGAAGTTTCCACTATAAACAAAACAAAGTTGGTTGAACCATAAACATAAACATAGATTAAGAAAATAAATAAATCATTTTTAATCAAAAGTAAGTGAAAAACTTGAGACCGTATCACCATAAAAACATCAATGTTAATGTTGAGTTAATGATGTATTTATGAAAAATTTATAAAAAAAACTGGGTGTTCCTTGTCACATCTCTCCTAACAACCAAGGTTGACAAATCCTCTTAAAAACAAAAAAATTGAGTGATTGACATGTTTCTCAACACTATATAAACTAAAAACGTGTCAAATGGAAAGGGTAATTGAAAGATGAAGTTATCTATCAAAGTTGATTTAAATAAACAAAAAAAATTCAAATAATTTAGAAATAGAATTTTTAACAAATAAAAAAACAATTCCTAAATGAATAAAAATTCTAAATAATTCAGAAATACGATCTCAACCAATCAAACCAAAAAAAAAGGGTAATAGGTGTTTTTTAAAACCTCTATTTTCAAATTTTGTTGTTTTGTTTATTAAGGTAAACTTATGACAGATAAACTACATATGTAGTAGTTTCTTCTTTTTCTTTACCTGCTTTTTTAATTGATTTATTGATGTGAAGTCCATGTTACATAAATTTTACTCTATGCACAAGATTACATATAAAACATCAACAAATCTATTTCTCTACATCGTCTTCCTTCTTAGTCACACCAAACATACCTCCTCGTACATAATCCCATTGCACACATGCCACCTCATCTTGATAATTTTGATGATAATTATTTTAATAATAATAAAATATTATAATTATATAAATGATGGAAAATTATAGATATATAATATTTATTTAAATTATAATATTTAAATAAAAAATTAAATGTTTTGATTTATTCATATTCAAAATTAGTTATAAATTTTTTGTTAAAATTGTAATTTTGAATTGTTGAAAATTTAGTTATAAATTTTTTGTTAAAATTGTAATTTTGGATTGTTGAAATTATTGGTTTTTAGTGTAAAAATGGATTTAAGGTCTTCGAATGTCCTTATTGTAATTTGATTTTGGAATGTTAATGATTGATATTTGCAATTCCATCAATTCATAATGATTCTTACATGCAGTAGGAGACATATTTAATAGAACTTATGGTAAGTTTTGCTAGAATCAAATATGTTAGGATGAATTGCTAGATTGAGGTATAAAGCAATGTTTATAAATGAAGACCAAGGAGACACTACAAGGAAAACACTTTCTAGTGAAGGTTTTTGTGGAACCTCCCCAAAACATTTCTTCCTTGTCCATTTATATAAGAGGTTGCTAGTGGAGGTGGGCAACTGGAGGCTTTGGTGAAGGTTTTTACTAAATGCACTTAATAAATCATATGAAATGCACGGATGCACTCATAAAAATGGTGCATCAACATGTTCACCAAAGATTAGTATAACAAATTCATGATAAAAACTTTGTTAATTTAATTAAACACACTCTAAATCATGTGTCTTAAACTTATAAATGCATTAGTGTATTACTATCTACAAAACATCAAATGAGGTTTAGACATTTTCTTATACAATAATGGTTTTTATTTAAAAAATTACAAAAATATATCAGCTTACTCTCATAGATGAAGCACCGGTGCATTCCTTATAAAGGCATTTGGAGAATGTTTTATCATTTTGCAATTACACTGTAATATCCCATTTTTGGCAAGCTTAGAAAAATTAAATATTTTATTAATTATTTTATTATGTTGTTTAAAGTGAAATTGAGCAACTAATATTTAATTAATTATTATTTAAATTTTAAGTGACTTAATTAAAATATCACTATAAAGTCACTTTATTAGATAAAGTGCTCTTCTAGAAGCTTCAAGAGGAGTGAGTTGGTTCTCTGTAGAAAGATCTACGGGGCCTTTAAAAGGACAGCAGAGCAAGTCATTTGGAAATCAAATTTTGGGATTATTTCTTGTGGAGTGCTTGGTGAGTCAATGTTTTCGTTAGGTTTTTGGGAAAACCCTTTCACTATAGTTTGGCTTGGGTGGTGAGACCATCCACCCTAGTTGGACAAGGGGGAAGATCCAACCACGGTCTTCAATGGAGTTTCAGGGGTAGATCTATCAATGGTTTCTCTTTCATTTTATGTGTATCTAATGTGTATGCAAGGTGTTTTGACAAATTATAAGGGTTTTTAGCAAAATTAATGCCCTAAATTTTTTTTAAGTAAAACCCTAGTTTTTTTTTAAGCGAGGTCTTATGGTGGTATCAAAGCATGATCTTGGACAATTGTGAGGGTTTGCTTCAGATTTTGTCTTAGTTCGCGGTGAAGAGAAGATTCATTCAGTCCAATTCCAATTTCAGGGTTGAGAATTTTTCTTCAAAAGGGTTTTTGAGATTATTTCAGAAAAGTGATTCTTCTCACTTAGCACGAATTGGTAGAGGTAATCTTTGCAAGGCGAAAACCCTCTTCTCTATGATTCAACTTGCCCATTGGAGCCTTAGTTCTAGTTTCATATTCAACATTCTAGTGGAGAGGTTGTGGCATTGTTCCAAGAACCCTATCCTTGATCCATAGATCAAGTTTAGTGGATAATCATCTTATTGAGGGTCGAATCTTTGTTATCTCTTGTAGAGATATCTCAAGAGCGACTTGGACATCCATTTGGGCAGATATTCCAGCTATTCTGGGCGCTATTTCAATGTTATAAGGGTCAAGTCTTTTGCTGTAGAAGGAGCCAAGTGAACCCATTGGAAAGTTCGTGGGTTTTTTTT
>ML877048.1:0-18046 GCA_009831015.1 Picea engelmannii | reverse complement strand
ATATTAAAAAAAATGCAACCAAAATTGTGATATACGCAACCCGACCTACCAATCTCTTAAAAAATAAAATAAAAATGGAAAATGACCCCAAAATTCGGCATAGTGAGACTTTACGTATGTCCTAGAAGAATTGGAAAACAATGTAATTAAAATATATATTTATATTAAATGTATATATGTTTAATTGTAATTTAAAAGGTTAGTTTAATTGATAAGATATTCATTACTAATTTTTAGAAAAAACAATGCTTATATTTATTTATATATTTAAAAATATATATATTTTTAAGTATTTATATATTTAAAATATATATTTATTTTTTTTTAATAAAAAAATTCTATTAAAATATTAATATAATATACAAAGATTTCAAATATGTCAAGGATGCCCATAACATCATAATTCGTGTCATAAGTATTTCAAAATACTCATAAATCTATTGGCCTCTCTTTTAAGGGAAACTAGACTAGTACTCAAAATTTGAGTGTATTAAATTAAGATTAAAAGTGACATAAGTAAGTTTGAGAGTTTGGAGGAAAACACATGCCATGACAAAATAATTAACATATCCAATTGGTAGAAAACTAAAACAATAGAGAATCTGACAAGAAGAAGCAGAGTCGAGCTCAATAATTGAGATGGGGCACCTCAGACACATACTTGGTAGTACTCGCCACAATCCTAGCAACTAGAGGACGCTGAAGAGACCCAACAAACGAACTACCTTCATGTGCTGACTAGAGAGAGCCCCCATTCCTTTTTACTAGCCAAGAGACCATGGTAAGGAGTAACTTGTTTTGACTCTCGAGAGTGTCCAAACACTGTTTGAACTGTCGATAGTCTTACTCTTTCAATAGCATACCTTGGGCCACTATTGTCTTGGTGTGCCAACAGAGCTCCAACGTTTTAAGAAACTTGTATCTTGATTATGAGTGCAACCGAGATTAGGAATAATGTCTCCTACTTGGCTATCCACATCTTTGTCCTCCTGATAGGCCCTAATAACTTTAACATCTTCTTCCAACATATGCATGGCTTCTTACATCTAAGGGGGGATTGAACTCTGATAATATTGCGTAGCCTCCTCAACCGCAAGGGCTGCCCGAGTTTTGCGAACTGAGGTCCACCTAACACAGACAGAAAGAGGGACCATTGAAACCCTGAAGTTAATATCTTTCCACTCGTAGAGAGGGATCACAATAAAACAAAGGTATGAAACCGGAGAAGGAGTCTAGAGCACATTTATTCGCTTTCCATTCCTCATGACGAAGAAAATCACAAGGACAGGCTTTCGAATTTTATTCATCGCTATGAATGGAAACTCGATCATGAT
Source organism: Picea engelmannii (assembly GCA_009831015.1). NCBI lineage: Eukaryota > Viridiplantae > Streptophyta > Pinopsida > Pinales > Pinaceae > Picea > Picea engelmannii. The sequence goes on along the minus strand of ML877048.1, from coordinate 16,712 downwards.
TCGACCTAAGAACATCGCTTCTGTACTTTCCCACTTCCACCTTCACCTCTTGCGGAACTGACTTGATTAATTCACGATCTCTCGCGCATTGGGAGGAGGAGGATAGGACATTGGTGGTTGGGTAAGTGTTTGGTTGCATGCATAAAAGGACAGTGCGATCATCTATGCCTCCATTGCAATTACTATCTCCCTGCCCACTTGTCACCCGATACTGAGAAAATATATATTTATATTAAATGTATATATGTTTAATTATATTTTTAGAGGTTAGTTTAATTGGTAAGACATTTCTTACTAATTTTCGGTTGACCACATAGTTATTATAGGTTTTAGTGCCTTCTCATAAAATATTTATTGCTAAAAAGATTAAAAATTAGAAAATATTATATTTGAATTAGAGACATCACTTTATACATACGGTTTGGAATCATGATAGACATAGATACCTCTTGTCCATTATGATTCTATGCTGTCATGGAACTAAATAATAACGTATTTTCATGGTTCCACCTTTGCCAATTATAATTTTTCGTGTAAATGGATGATGATGTTTTATTTGGTCAATACTAGGTTTTGCCACCTTCTTATAAGATGTTCATTGCTAAAAGGGTTAAGAAATAGAAAATATTATGCTTGAGACATAAACATCACTTTATACATATGGTTCAGAGTCATGATGAACAAGGGTAGCTCTTGTCCATCATGGCTTTGTGCCATCCATGCAAAGAAATAATGGTGTATTTTCATGGTTCCACCCATGCCAATTATAGTTATGTGTTGTTTGTAAAAATGAGTACAAAGGACTGATAGTGAACCTGGGTCAACAATTTAATTTGAACATAAAAAATTGAAAAGCAATTGTCAAAACTATGTCATCTTTTGTTTGTTAATTTGGATATATAGAACTGAGAAGGATCACCTTTCAATTTGAACATGAATTGAGAAAACACTTTTGACTATCAATTTGAAAACCAAAAAATAAAGAAGCAATGGTAAAATGATACTAGGTGGTATGAGATAGAGGGCACACAAATCACCTTAATTTTTTCAAACATTTGATACAAATTTGGTCAAAATTTCACCATAAATCATGGTTTCTCCACACAAATTCCTTTCATGGTGGCACCATGCCCAAGAGTTGTGATCCTCTTTGATTTGACCTAAAAGGTTAGATAAAAGAAAAAAAATTAATTGATCAATTGGATGTCCAAGACATATCATTGGAAATTGGGCATTTTAAGTGCCTAAGATGAATATCTAGTATTAGGTTACTAAGTTACCTTTTGTCCATTAGTCATTAATTTGAGCACAAAATCCAAGATTGCAAAACCTTTTACGTGTAGACAAGAGGGTCTTGTTATTAATATTTTATCCATGCATATGAAGTTATAGATGAAGTTACTTTTCACCATTAAATTGAGGACAAAGCCCAAGGTTGTTAAAGTTTTTATATATATGGATTTTTTAAAAACACCAAACCAATGAGTTTGATAAAGCCCAAGGTTGTTAAAGTTTTTATATATATGGATTTTTAAAAAACACCAAACCAATGAGTTTGATAAGGTACTGACATCATTAATATTTTATTTATGTGTATGGACTTGCCAATGTACTTTAACGTTGGAAATTAAGACCTTTTATTAGTAGATAAGGATCTTTAATAAAAAGAACATTTTTTTTAACGAAAAAAATACGCTTTATATTCATAAGGATATAAAAGTGTACAATGCTAAAATAGCTGGTCAATCACAAGGAAACATGATAAATGCCAATGAGTCAAAGTTGTCCAAGCTGATCAAGGATGTAACTAGTCACAACGAGACCAATGTCTATCCCATGGGAGGGCGGTCTTCAAGGCCAATGCCTCTCAAAGAAGGATCCTCGTGGTAGGTCCCTCATTGCCTGCTTCCCATCTAGTAAAGCTAATGTGACCCGGAGGCATATACAACGCTTTTTTTGAGAGCGTGTCAGCCTCAAGATTTTCCTCCCTGTAAATGTGAGAAGAAGAGAGGAGTTGAAACTGCTGAGTTGCTTCCCATGTTCTCTCCTTCCAGCTCGCCAGGTTTGCAACATGGAAGTCAACACGCCCATTTAGCCAATCGATAATAAGCTTGGAGTCACCAAGAAGTAGGAGCTCATTGATGTGTAGTTGGCTTGCTAGAAGACATGACGCCCACGCTGCCAAGAGTTCAGCCTTTGTGTTTGATCCAGTCCCGCAGTTTAGTGTCCACCGGTACCAAGTCTGAGAATTTATAGTGATCATCCCACCCGCCCCGCAAATAAGCCATCCTGTTGCGCCGCTCCATCGAACCAGGCCACAACTTTATCTAGGGGGACGTTGAAGATGGCTCTGCAAGGTTTTGTGGTCGGTGTCTGCTTCCTGCTCACGGCCATCTCGACAAAGATAGCGCTGGCCGCCCTGTGTGTAGAAGGTCTCTTGTCTTCGAATAAAGCCTCATTCCTGTGCTTCCATACATGCCAGCAGAGATGTATTGGGAGCTTCGACTGGTTTGTTGTGGCCCGCATCCAATTTTGGAAACATTGAGGGAGGCTGTTTCCTATCCATTTTGAAGTGTGCAAGCGAACCAGTGATAATAAAAGCCATACGGCTCTGATGAATGGGCACTCTATGAAAACGTGGACGACTGTTTCAATATTTGAGTTGCAGAGATAGCATATGCTGGGTCCCGACCATCCGCGCGCTTGAATATTCGGCCACAATAAAATTTTGTTTTCAAGTAAGAGCCAGAAGAAAATCTTTTGTTTGAGCGGGCAGTCGCTCCTCCAGATCTGTCCGTGTCCATGCTCCATTGATAATGTCCAGCGCTTTGTAGCTAATGCATTATAGGCATTTTTTGCGGTGAGGACACCAGATCTGTCCCCACCCGTCCACATGAGCAAATTGGGCCTGTCCTGTAGTCGGATGCCAAAGTCTCTAAGTCTGTGCGTGTACCTGTCCCATTCAATAGCAAGTTCAGCTTCCAGCCCAATCTCCTCGCTACTGAGCCAGCGGTCGCTCAAGAGACCCCCGCTAAGTGAAGAAATAAACTGATAAAGGAAGAAGAGATGTTTTTGGTGAAGGTGCTTCAACAGTTCTGTGGAAAGCATGGCAAGCTTGCCCAATCCCAGCAGACAGTCCCTTCCAACTTCAATCAGATGTCCATTACTAGGATCCCAAGTGAGCCAATGAAGAATGATAGGTAGGGTTGTTAAAAGGTGTTTCCAGGTCTGAGAGCCAACAGTGGGTCTCTCCGTGGCTGATCTGAGCCAAAATAGTACCGGTATCTGTGGGAAATATTTTGCCTTGATAACTTTGCTCCAGATGCCAGGTTTCATAATAACACGCCAGAGAGTGTTTGCCAAGAGCGCCCGGTTCAAGAAGGGCAGATTCTTGAGGCCCCATCCGCCCATCTTCTTAGGTTTAGAAATGGTCTCCCAGTTGCATAGATGATATCCAGTAGTCTTACTGCCAGTCCAAAGAAAGGAGAATATAAGCTGACGAATAGCGCTAAGAATTGTGGCCGGGATTTTTGCAAGTGCCATCCAATAGACCGGAAGGCTTTCTAACACAGCTTTTATGAGAATGTATCTCCCTCCCATGGTGAGTAACTTGATACACCAATGATGAATCTTCCTGTCAAATTTATCTAAAAGCCAATGCCAATTTTTGTTTGAATATCTGGAGGATTTGATGAAAAACCCGAGATAGGTGAAGCCCTCCTGTAATTGGGATGAAAAAGAACATGAAATTGAGATGTTTAGCAAGGAAATTTATGTGTATGGACTTACCAATGAACTTTAAGGTTGGAAATTAAAACTTCTTATTAGTAGATATGGATTCTTAACAAAAACATAAAATTAAGATGTTTAGCAAGGAACCCATGTTATCAACCTTTTTTTATTTTATATGGGATCATTGCAATGCAATAACATCACTTGGGGTTCACAGTAGCATGCTTCGATGGTGCGGCTAGGTCCAATGGTGGCTGTTGTGGTGCGGGGGGTTTCTTCAAAACCCACCCCTCTAGGATTACATTGTGGTTCTTGAATTGTGGTGAAGGCACAAATAATAAAGCTGAGCTTTTGGGCTTATGGGCGACCCTCTTTCTCGCCTCCTGCTGGTCCATAAGTCACCTTCTTGTTCTAGGGGACTCTCGCATTATCATTGATTGGATTTCTCGCAAGTCCAAGCTCCAATCAGTCCATATTGATAGCTGGAAGATAAAAACAATGGAGTTGTCCAAATCTTTCGCCGACATCAACTTTCAGCATATTCTAAGAACTCAAAATAAAGAGGCGGATGCCCTCTCAAAAAGGGCTTTAAAAGAGCCAGTGGGCAGACTCTCGGTTTTCCATAGAGATGGTGGGATAGAGAGTCCTATCACAACTTTAAATGTATTTGAATGATGGGAGCTGCTTTTATTCCATTGGCTATTGGGTTTTATACGAGGGCCTACTTTTGCTGTTTTTGAATTCCTTCATCTTCTCGGCTCATTCCTGAACGCTTGCAATGATCTCTCCCTGTGGGTGGGTTTTCAGCACTTCGGCAGTTGTGGGTTGCTATACATTGTAAAAAATTTATACTTTATATAAATTGGAGCAATTTTCACTTGGAAAAACATCACTTGGGGTTGGAACACAAGGCCTTTTACTTTTGGATGGATCCTTAATTAAAACACCAAACCCTTAATACAACGACGATTGAGAAAGCAACCTTGACACCGAGCTACCTCTAACTTGTCAATCTAAATATCGAGAATTAAAGTAGCAGCCAATGATAAATGATCTCTTGTGGAGTTGTTTAATCTTGTAGCAAACTTCCCTTCAATTACGAGAATCTAGCAATACAAAAACCCATAGTTTCCATTGATCCAAAACTCTAATCGAATTTTTGATGATATAGGTCGATTCACAATTAGGCATAACCTCTAATGGCATTGGTCCACCATGCATAGATCTTGGGTCATGGTAGAACTTTGCTCATTCCTAAAAAAAATGTTGGATTCTTATTAGATTTGTTATCGGAAAGGAGGATCTACTTGCATAAGATTAACTTACTCCATCTCTTGCTTGTTAATTTGAATACCAAAAATTAAAAAAGTGATCCTCAAAATCACAATAAAACAAATAAAGAAACTATACTCGAAACTCATATGCACCTCACAACAAAGCAATTAAGGTTGTATACATTGGAATATAGATCATCTAAAAATAAAATATCTTCAAATAAAAGATACATTATATATCTCAATATATACAATATTAATTGCTCTACTACATAGTTCTTATCCATAACCTCACCTAACATCGGTGAAAGAAGTGTTAAGGTGTTTTTGAGATAATAGGTTAACTCAGCTTATCAGCAAAACCATCCATCAAGTTATCAGCAAAACCATCATAAAGACCAGGGTTGGATTTTGAAAATTGATTTTACTTATTAAATTGATATATTTAATAATAATAAGTAGTTAAATTTGTATTTGACTATCAGAATGCCCCCTAATAAACAATGGAGCCATCAGATTCCATCTCTGTGATCAGAATGAAAGTACCAAACAGGAACCATGATTTACAGGAGTATCCATCGGCCATGCCCTAGGGCCATATTTTAGTCCTTTGCATGAGATTTATCTTCCCAGGGCATCCACAGATTCGCATTGACAAGATCCACAGAACAACCAATCCCCATTCCGTTTGACCGACACGCTTCTCACACGTTGGCCAACACAGAATAAAACGTTTAGGGCGCGCCCGGAGATCCAATCGATCTACCCGTTCCGACAATATATAAACTAACAGCCGGTCCGCATGCGCGCGAGATTTGAACGCGCGACCTTCTGGATACCCTCCCCTCCTGAAAGCAGGAGCAGCCGCCGTGTACACACGAAACTCCGTGCCCGAAGCCCGACACATAGCGTCGCGACAATACACACTCAAACTCGCTTTTAACTGGCGCTCAGATTCCGACACTGGACCCCTCCTGACGCGCGGCCGAAAGCCTGTGAAATAAACTATAAAAAACCCCAATTCCCCATATATATTCATTGTGTATATCGCACGAAAGCACTTTCCGTCAGTCGACACCGGAAAAACTCTGATGGATTTCATGGCTTAGCCATATGGGCGCGCGCATATATATGTGAAGAAGGCACACGCAAAAGCCCTTAAAAAAAACGAAACAGTGGAGAGCCGAGACGAGACCAGGAGCGGGAGCAAAACTGGAAGCCGACATTATCATCAGAGAGAAATCCGACACAACATTAGAAGAAAAAGATGCAGCAGAGGCCGATGCAGCCTCCGGACTACAGTCTGAAGGAAACCTCGCCCCATTTGGGCGACGGTCGTGTCCGGGGCGGAGGATGGATGACGAGCGAGCGCTCCACAAGCACCTACGATCTAGTGGAGCAGATGCAGTATCTCTATGTAAGGGTCGAGAAGGCCAAAGATCTGCCCGCCAAGGACATGTCGGGGAGCTGTGACCCTTACGTCGAGGTCCGCCTCGGCAACTACAAGGGCACCACGAAGCACTTCGAGAAGAAAACGAACCCGGAATGGCACCAGGTCTTTGCTTTCTCGAAGGAAAGAATCCAGTCGTCCATGGTGGAAGTGGTCGTGAAGGACAAGGACCTTGTGAAGGACGATTTCATCGGCCGGGTAGCCTTCGACCTTAACGAGGTCCCCACGAGGGTGCCCCCTGATAGCCCTCTGGCACCCCAATGGTACCATCTGGAGGACCGCAAGGGTTCCAAGATTCCCAGGGGGGAGATCATGCTGGCTGTTTGGATGGGTACCCAGGCGGACGAGGCGTTCCCGGAGGCCTGGCATTCTGACGCGGCCACGCTTCATACTGATGGCCTGGCGAATATGCGCTCCAAGGTATATCTTTCCCCGAAGCTCTGGTATGTTAGGGTTAATATTATAGAGGCCCAAGATCTTCAGCCCAGTGATAAGGGCCGGTATCCGGATGTGACCGTGAAGGCTCAGCTAGGTAACCAGATGTTGAAGACCAAGTTTGCCCAGAATCGGACCACGAGCCCGCTCTGGAACGAAGACCTCCTATTTGTGGCAGCTGAGCCATTTGAAGAACATCTGGTGCTTAGTGTCGAGGATCGGTTAGGGTCCAACAAGGATGAAGTATTGGGAAAATGTATCATTCCACTGAATATTATACCCAGGAGAATGGATCACAAGACTGTGAATTCGAAGTGGTTTAACCTGGAGAAACCGACGCTAGCCGATATGGAGCCCAAGAAAAAGGAGATCAAGTTTGCGAGCCGGATACACTTGAGGCTCTGTTTGGACGGTGGGTATCATGTTCTGGATGAGTCGACCCATTACAGCAGTGATCTGAGGCCTACAGCGAAGCAATTGTGGAAACCCTCGATTGGGATTTTGGAGGTTGGAATTCTGAGTGCTCATGGATTGCTGCCAATGAAGACCAAGGATGGAAGAGGCACCACGGATGCCTACTGTGTTGCCAAGTACGGGCAGAAGTGGGTTAGGACTAGGACCATTATCGATAGCTTTAGTCCTAAATGGAATGAGCAGTATACATGGGAGGTTTATGACCCTTGCACTGTGATCACAGTTGGGGTTTTTGATAATTGTCATCTGAATGGAGGGGGGAGTAATGACAAGGCCTCCAAGGACGCCAAGATTGGTAAGGTACGTATTCGACTCTCGACTCTTGAAACCGATCGGGTTTATACTCATGCCTATCCTTTGTTGGTTCTGCATCCCAATGGTGTGAAGAAAATGGGTGAGCTTCATCTCGCAGTGCGGTTCACTTGCTCGTCTCTGATGAACATGATGCATATTTATACTACCCCCCTGTTGCCCAAGATGCATTACCTGCATCCCCTGTCTGTGGGTCAGCTGGAGAGCCTGCGGTATCAGGCGATGAACATAGTGGCAATGAGGCTAAGCAGGGCTGAGCCTCCGTTGCGGAAAGAGGTGGTGGAGTATATGATAGATGTGGATTCTCATATGTGGAGCATGCGCCGCAGCAAGGCGAATTTCTTCAGGATCATGGGTGTCCTGTCCGGGCTGATTGCGGTGGGCAAGTGGTTTGATGAGATTTGCAATTGGAAGAACCCCATCACGACAGTGCTGGTGCATGTCCTGTTCCTCATTTTGGTATGGTACCCGGAGCTCATACTGCCCACTGTATTTCTCTACATGTTCCTGATTGGCATATGGCATTTTCGATGGCGGCCTCGACACCCGCCTCACATGGACACTCGCCTCTCCCATGCTGAGGCGGTGCATCCTGATGAACTTGACGAGGAATTCGACAGTTTCCCGACTTCAAGGGGTTCTGACATTGTAAGGATGCGCTACGATCGGTTGAGGAGTGTTGCGGGCAGAATACAGACTGTGGTCGGAGACTTGGCAACACAGGGTGAAAGATTTCAGTCTCTCTTGAGCTGGAGAGATCCCCGCGCCACAACCATATTTGTCACCTTTTGTTTGTTCGCCGCCATAATTCTGTATGTCACTCCGTTCAGAGTGATGGCGGTTATAAAAGGATTTTATATGCTGCGCCACCCAAGGTTTCGATACAAACTTCCTTCTGTTCCGCTTAATTTCTTCAGGAGATTGCCTGCACGAACTGATAGCATGTTGTAAGCAGTTTGAACTATCAATTCTGAGGGTATGTTATTTTGTTATAGTTGTTTTGTCCTTATTGACAAGCCCAATATCTTTATCTGCTTCATTTTGTCACTTTTACTCAAGCTGCCCCTCTGAGGAGACGTTAGTAATCTGGCTTGGGAAATCTATAGTCCCATGGGAGCACTGTTAACTTCCATTTCAATCAGAAAAGTTGGCCGGTCAGCATTTTTTTGTACTCCAATTCTGCTGGAGATTACAGTAAGTAGTGGGCAGATCTGATGTATACGCTTATTGTATGTTAGTGGAGCTTGTGAATTATGTCTTTATATTTATCCTGAAACTTATACAGGGTCATCTTGTACAGCAAGATGGATCCGTTTGGCAATCCATTATTTCTGAAACGGTGCCCTTGTTTTGTTAATAAGCATTAGATGCTGGATTTATGAATTCAAACAATTTGTCATGTATTCTGCTTCCAGTTTGGTTATGAAAAATGTTTTACTTCTAAGTGAAAAATGTGATCAGCTCTCAGATGATAGGCATACGCTAAAATTGTCTCTGGTCAGTCATGATAAGTCTTTTTAGTTGTGTACAAAGCACTTAAAACTGCTGTTTTGTGGTGTCATTTGGAAGCAATTAGTGTAGCATTAACTTATTTCATTTGTGTAATTCTGAATTGTCTATTTTCAGAGTTTTTTTTTTGTAAACTTAAGTGCTTCCCTTTAACTCAATAGAAGCATTAGAACTGGCCCAAAGAGGTTGGGCACTACATGCTTCCTGTGCAATGACCCTTGAGGGGTGAACCATTAGCACAAGCATTTCCGTTCAATTAAGCTGCCGTGACTGGGGGTTTACTATTCTATCAAAGTTACCCAGGACTGACTCCTGGCCTCAAATGCTTATTCTTGTCCTGGAGGGAATTGAATCTTGTTAATGCCTATTTTTCATTTCTCAATATTATTTTCACTGTACGGGCAACATCATCATAATATTCATAGATGCATTCTGAAACTGAAGGGCATTAAAAAGGGAATGATTAGTTAACGAGTGCAGCATAGAAAATTTTTGCAAAGAGTATTTTGTTTCTTTTTTACATTCATTGCTATCCTTTGCTCTTATACACCGCCTTATAGCAAAGTTATAAAAAATACACTTCTCCATTAATTGTCTGATTATTTATCTCTTCTGACTACTGAAGTATTATATCTCCTCTGATGGAGGTTCAATTGTGTTGATGCTACAGTAAAATCTCAATATGTAATTTCCAGATGTTTTAGGAGAAGTTTCCACTTTTATTAGCCTTTTGTTTGAAAGGGACGTGAGGTAGAGGTCTTTTTATTACCACTAGCATGCAGCAGTGAATATGTTCTTTTCTCTTATGTGTTAAGTAGAGGATGTTATGCCATATAGTACTAAATGCATTCTTTGCCCATATACTTCAGTTTAGGGGTTTCAGATTCAATAGATATTCTGATGTCTAAAGTAGACAAGTCACTCTGGTTCTAGTCCAAAATATTGCAATCTGTAACTAATAAAAGTTGACAGGCTGCCATGAACGAGTATGTTTCCACAACCCATATAAAATGTCTGCAAACTTAACAAGGTAGCTCTCAGGTCCAGCAACAAAAAGAATTGACCACATCTTACAAATTTACAAGTTCTATTCTAATGAACTTGTGTATCTCTGTGGTTAGAGTCTAGACTCTAAAGCAACGGGGTAGATGCATGCACTTCAGGGATGAGGTAAATTAGCCCTTTGTAAAGTGCTCTTTTTGCAGTCATAGATAGAGGGGAGTGAGGAAAGTGCTTGCCTCTGAGCTAGGCATACATTCTTGTCTAGTGCTAAATTGAGCTTGTAAAGGCTACCAATTGTGGAATTGGAGCTTCTTTAGATATCGGCTTGTCGTTTATAAGCAGCTATTATGGAATGTTCCTTTTGAAAATCTTTCATGGAGCAGATATATCATGATTATGATCTACGAGTACAGTCAATTTTCCCCGTGTTCAATCTACAGTACAATCATGGATCGATGATTTATGCTTTTAATGTGCAAGGATAAAATTTGTTGTGTTGCAGAAAATCTCATAGAATCTGGAAAAATGCTTGGTCAATTTCTGTCATACCTTTGCTGCCATGTTTACAACTTTACCCTTTTGGCATGCATGCTTGCCTGTGCCTTTGTTTTTTCCATGCCCCACCAACCTGTTTCATCCACTTGGCTTGCTTGGTCAAACATTCATGGACAGTCCATAGTTGTATTACTTACTTTTTATACAAGATGGCCATAGCCAATATCCTGTTGAAATTCTCCCTCTATATTAAGTTGCAGAAATTTGATAAATTTCTAGGGGACATACGAGACTGTACCTAGAAAAATAACTTGTCACTCCAATGACACAGGAAATTGAAAGGAGACACTATTCTATGAACTTGGTTTGCTTGGTCAAACTTCATGGACAGTCCATAGTTGCATCACTTACTTTTTATACAAGATGGCCATAGGCACAAATTACAATGCTGTTAAAATGTTCCCTCTATATAAGGTGCAGAAATTTGATAAAGTTCTAGGGGACATAGGAGAGACATTACCTAGAAAAATAACTGTCACAACAGTGGTACGGAAAATTGAAAGGAGACACTATTCTATCAGTAAATCCAATAAACCTATATAGTATATTCCATAATTCACATTACTCGAGTGTGTAGTAAAAATTCCAGGTGTTGTGAAATACTGTACATGAAGTTGTGGTTATATATCTTTGACCTGATATTGCAAAGGATTCGAGAGAGGAAAATATACCTTATATAATGTCTCTTTTTCTTCCTAGTCATCTCAAACATAAGGTATTTTGCTAAGTACATTACTTGTAGTGGGAACTGCAAATTCTTGATCAAAGTTTCAGGATAGACATGAAACGACTTAAGATGCTGCGGAAGGAAGATTAAGAAGTTACAATTAATGGAATGAGAGAAGATGACTTGGAAAGCATTAGCATCATTTCTTATATGCTCTATGACACGAGAGATGGAATGAGGAAAAGTATGGCCTGGAGAGCATCAACAACATTTATTATATGCTTCAGGACATAAGAGATGGATAGCCTGCATTAGCCGTGTGTACAATCTACAGTCTGGGGATTAGCAAACCATTTCTGGGTGGAGAGTTTGACCAGTTTCTATTCATACTTTGATGTATCTAACTCTTTGTTAAATGTTTCCTACTTTTTTATTCTGTGTACTTGCTGTGTATAAAGTTTAAGCCATTACTGGTTTGCTTTTTGACTGCCTCTGTTTTTGACAGAATCTCCCCATTTTTTGGTTGGAGTGAAGTCGTTCTCATTGGACTTGTTGCTTTGAGGATTCTCAGATAGAACCATACTGAATGCTGCGCTGAGAAGCAAACCTGTACTAGTTGTGGTAAACTCCTATCAATCTACTGCTAGACCACAGTCTAACAGACTGCTTTTTGACTATGTTAACTTAGATTAAGAGAAACAGTTTGTCTGTTCTCTTCAATAGCTCTTGCAAATGGAAGAAATGAGCATCTTACATTTGTATGATAGTTGAAGGATGAATGAGATTAACTTCCACTTGTAAGTTTTTTATATATACTGTTTGGGGAACCATTGGTTTAGACATTTGCAATGATTTTGTAGTGTGTGCAAAGTTACTTGAACTACAAATAGAAGAGGCTTGAATTATGATACAAAGTAATAAGAAACATTCCAAGTTTGAGAAAATGTATTTTGGAGAGAAGTATAAAAGAATGAAATGTTTTCTTAAGATGCAAGGAATATTTAAAGCACACCCTAGAACACTTAAAATTGACAAGGCTGTGGACTGGTCCAAAGCAGCTTTGTATCAGTTTTGAAATTTCAGAGGAAACCTTAAGAAAGCGAGCAATGCCAACAGTGACAGGATCCAAGTCAAAGATCCATCGTTCTTCTGTCTAAACTTTAAAGGCCACCATGTGTGTCATGAAATGCATTTTATCAATAGGCAAATTGAAATGCACTTTCATGTTTTCGTAGCAGAAAAATGAATTTTGTTCTCCTGTAGTTTTTGTTAGTCTCAGTGTCATGCCTAAAAAGTGTGCCTGCTGTATTGAAATACACTCAATATTGACGTAGTTTTTAAAAACAAATGTTGAACAAAATGAAAAAAAATATGATATCAAGGAAATATCTGAATGGGAATTTCTAGATTGATTATATTTGTACTTAACATTTTAATAAATTTCCTTATGGTGTGTCTAAGCATTGACATAAGCATCCTCAGTGAATGCAATTCTTACTCTTTTAGATAGACAATTTGTTTTTCTAAGGATTTTTCGGTTTTCTCTAGATCTACCGGTTTTCATTGAACAGGTCTTGAATCCTCACTGTTTTGCATTTACATGGTAGTCAGTATTGGCATTTTCATCTCCATGGGCCCCACTAGATTGCTTTGAGCTTGTACAGTGGGAAGGGGAGTGTGGGATACCCTTGACCGCCTTTTCTAGTGATTGCAATTCCTATTCTTATAGATAGAAGATTTCTTACAAATTTCCTGCTTGTATATGAGGATTCTTTGTTTTGTCTACATCTACTGGTTTTCATTGAGGATGTCTTGGTTTTTGACTTTTTGCATTTACATGGTATTCAACTTTGGCATTGTCACCACTCTTGGCTACTGGAGTGCTTTGAGCTGGTACAGTGGGAAGGAGACTATGAGCAACTGAGGATGATGACACAGCAGACATCTGGAGTGAGCGGAATGTTTCTTAGTCATCTTTGGCATTGGAGTTAGGCGTAATGTACTTTCTAGTTTGTCAACCATATGAGATATTGTGGTGTTTCAGTTCCTTAAAAAGGACAAAAGAAATAAAATTATTTCTATTATTAATTTGTCAGCTGTCACCTTTAGCACGTTTATATAATCACGTGCTTGAAAATATTCATCTGATCAATCAGGCTCGTCATATTCACCCACATTATATTTTTGTGCTATTGTATTTGTCCTCGAAACATTCAAGTGTAATCGATTAGATTGTAATATTTATTATTAGAATTATATGCTTAGCCTATTGTAAAAAAGTCATTGCTTTACTGTGCAAATCAATCTCGATTCTCATATGAAAAAATTTCTCCATGTGGTTAAGGGAGAGGAGGTGACAGGCAGAAATGCCTTTCCCTGAATTGCTTATATTGACAGCATATTGGAAGTTCACATGGTTCAGTGTCCACAATGTAAAGTGAATTTATCTTAATTTCTTGTCCATTCTTTCATCAATATTCAGACTAGAATAAGATTCGCGGATGGAGTTTAAGGTTCAGCGGTCAAGGTGGCAGCTTGTAAGGACACTCACTAAGGTTCATTTTCCTAGGAGGCATATGAATAAGTGGTGGGGGCCAGGTGATAGTCCTGGGTGATTTTGATGGTTCATCCCTCGAGTGCCACAAAAGGTCATTTGGAATGATTTTCTTTGAGCTCAAAGGAAGCACTTGAAAAAGGAAATGGAAAATAAAGGACTAAAATAAAATCTACCCTGGCATACCATTCCTCTGCAACAGCAACTACTAGTCACAGGTTCAGATTATCACTGCCCGTTACCTGTTGCAGCTGCACTTACTGGGCGTAACTCATCTGCACAAACCATTCTTTGTAGCTGAAATTACTGGTCATAATCTCATTATAGTTCACTAACCACATATAGGTTGTGGTCATTTGCTAATGTCAAATGCTTGTATCCAATTTATGATTGTTGATTCTCTTAACTCTCAACGCTTTGATACTCGGTTTTAAATCCTTATAAATTGATTTCATGAATTACTTTTAGTGAAGCCTTTGAAGATTTACAATGCCTTAATGCTTCGAAGCCTATTTTGTTTGCATTCTTGGTTTGGATCCTTCCAGTACAGCTGACAGAGGGCTGAGTTAAATAGGATTGCTGAAATACAGGGCTGGCTTTAACATTGCCCACATTCACACAAATTTACAAAAGCACTACTCAATGCTAGCATTTCCAGTAGAGTGTTATTGTCGTGCATTTCCATCTTTGCCATTTTCAAAACTAAAGCAAAGCAAGAAAGGTAGATGCAGTAAAAAAACAGTACGACAAATGATGGTCTAGCAAGGGTTTCATTTTCCATATCTGCAGGGTGGAATGGAATTTGTTTATCTTTTTGGCGTTCCACAAGCTGGAAGGAAGGAAGAACAGTACTCCTACAATTAATCCATCTGGCATCGATATTCCGACTCAGCTGCTCATTATTTGCAAGATAACTTTACATTAGACATTGGGTGAGTTAGAGAATTTGCTTAGTTGCTTCTACCTAGTTTTAGAGTTTTAAGATTCTAATGTGTTTAGAAGCCTTTCTTGAACATCTGTAAAGTAGGACGAGTTTCCAGGCTATTGTTCCCCAATTTTATGGCTTCCAATTCCTTACCAATTTTTTTTTTAATGTAGGTCTTAGTGCAGCTAGATTCCCCAGTTTGACGCGTACACTATACAGTTGGCTAGTTTTCTACCCCATACTTGCTGAGAGAAGAGAGACTCATAGAAACGATTTCAAGATGCATTCGATGGGTAGTTCAGGCTATTGTTCCCTAATTTTATGACTTCCAATTCCTAGCCAATTTTTTTTCAATGTAGATCTTATTGATGTTATTCTTAGTGCAGCTAGATGCCCCAGTTTGATGCTTACACTGTACAGTTGGCTAATTTTCTACCTCATACTTGCTAAGAGGAGAGAGACTTGTAGAAACAATTTTGAGATGCACACGATGGGTATATTCGACTTTATACCACGCACACAACTCACAGAGGAGGGAGAGGAGGCTGAGCAAGAGGCTTATACATCCCACAACGAATTTAGCAATATGTTAATAGGAAAGGCCACGACCACTGTTAACCCATCTTCATTTCATGTAAGGACTTTTACACTCCGCAAACCTGCCTCCTCAGGCAATGCAGAGAGAAGTAAATGTTATTTTATAATCTCAATATGTTGAGAGTATCTGGCTTTTATATGTCGATATTCTAGCTCAGCTATGTCATTTGTCACAATCTAAATTGAGATGGCTGCTACCAGACTTTTATACAAGCTGAAGTTTGTTGCTTTCTAATATAAAGGCTGAGATGTTTGTTTTTAGTTCATGAGTAATTTGCGGGGTAAGAGATCAAGGAATTTGCCAAAGCTGCTGCCAAAGAGCTTTGTAGCTATAACCGGCAATTATTTCAATGACCCAAAAGCTTAATACAATGGACAGAAGCAAAGCATGACAAATATGGAGTGCTGTTTTTCAGTGTCTGGTTGGAGCTGTATCACATGGAAAACTATCTTTGACAAAAACATGGAAATATTATTTTTTAATGTGTAATGACAAATTTTGGTACCTGTCACATGATGCTTTCTAAAGGGAGAATGGAATATTCTAAGACACAGCACTCCAATAAACCAGAGGCTACCAAGTATGGAACTCTGGACAGAACTTGCTATTTGATGATGACATGCCCGTGTCCAAAATTCTATCTTTTTTGTTTAAATTAAATAGATGATGACATGCCCGTGTCCAAAATTCTATCTTTTTTGTTTAAATTAAATAATTCTATCTTTTTTGTTTAAATTAAATAAAGCACTTTCAACCTCACATTTGATTCTCAGCTGGCAAAGCTTACGGAGGTATTTATTACTACACCATTTTCACCATGTCTTGGTAGGTCCACTCTGGGTGTTTATGAATTTATAATCGTCCTGATTAACTTGCTCATAATTTCGCTGTGACCTGGTGCACTCTCCAAATCGCCAAAAAGCATGCCCTGGCCCACCCCACCCGTACCACCTCTGGTAGACATATCCTGCAATTTATCAAGCCAAAAGATGCACCACTGTGGTTGTATTTATTGGAAATATATTCCATATCTTTGCCTAAAGCAATCAAATCAGACGTGTCAGCGTTCATGTCAACAATCAGGTCATGTTAGACAAAAGCATCACGAAGAAGATAAGGTATTCATGACTCACCTGGACTTCGTATCAACTGCATCTGAGATGGAATGTTTGGTGGTATTTTTGGCAATGGATTACATGCTAAAAAGTGTTGATAAGTACACCAC
>ML877046.1:7677-18046 GCA_009831015.1 Picea engelmannii | reverse complement strand
TGCCCGAGACAAAGCAACAAGAAAACGATATATGCAAGCTTGCTCACTTGGTTAGTACTTCATATGAATTAATGACTATCTGACACACATATAAGCAATTGGATAATAAATATTGATGAAGTGAATGTTTATAAAATAGCAATGATATATAATGTCACTTCTTCAATAAATGCTAAGAAAAATGTGGCATTTAATGCAACAATCAACACTTCATTCAATTAATGCCTTTAAACCATCATTCAATTGCTTACAAGGAAAACGTTAGCTGCACAAATAATATTATAGCTAGGGATGTCAGCAACAGTAGGTTAGTAGGGTTAGTAGTTAGGATTTGATTCAAAGTTTTGAGAGTTGTTGTAACCAAGTTCACTCAAGACAAGAGGTCTTTAGATTAGTGTGTTTCCTAGGGTTAATGGAGTCAAAGGGAGGACGGAAGAGCTAAAGGATCAAAGAATGTAATGAGGCTAAGGACTAGAGGATTAAGCCTTGAGGTGTTGTTAGAGCAAGGCCTCAAGGACACAAACCCTAGGGGAGAGAGGCTCACCTTGGTGTAGGGGAACTAGGCCTCGGTGCTCTCTCCTCCTTCCTTAACTCAATGGCAAGGACGAATAGCTCTAAAAATAGCTTAAGACTAAGACAAGAGGGTTTACAAGGCAACGTGTTGCTATGGCAAGGTTTTACCAGCAAACCCTAGAAAAAACGGCTCATCAAGGTGTAGTTGAACTAGACCCTGATGCGTCTTCATCTTCTTAGCTCAGAGAAATAAAACGGAAAGAAATTGAAGAGGGGGAAAAGAGTGTAGCTAAGGCTAGGCTCAATCCTCTTCACCATGAAAGAGTAGAGTGTTGCTAGAGCAAGGCTCTATCTCATTTCAACAAATAAAATGGCTAAAAATCTTGACGGGGACATGAGACAAGGACCTACAATGTGTGCTTGTCCCTTAGGGTTTATTCAACAAATTATAACCATAAATGCAAGAGAAATAGAACTACAACCATTCAATCAAGAAGTTTTGCATAAATTTACTTACATTTAACCAAGAAATCAATAGAAAAACCCTAGTTGTAACACCTTCCACCAAGAGAAATGCCAAAATATGCCAAGAAAGTCTTCCTTCAACAAGTGTGCCTCACAATTTCATCCAATAACCCTAAGGAAGGCGCAAATTTCATACCTCACCAAGTGGTGAGTGAGAGATCATGAAAAAATGAGAGTAAAAACCCTCAATATATACTGTATCAATGACCTAATTTTATTTTTAGGTCATAAAAAGGTCGACAAGGCCAAAATAATAAAAATCATATTGTTTTACATTAAATGACAAATTAAAACCCCAAGCAAGCAACAAAGGGACATCATCCCCTTTCTAGGGTGACGTTAGCCCCTTCTAGGGAAAATGCATCCTCCAGGAGCAAAACGTTAGCCCCCCTTGGGCTTCTCCAAGCTGCCACACGTGCCAAACTGCCCTGTCAATTTGCCAAAACGTCCATGAAGCAGGGATGACGTCATGGACCTCATGGTTGACGTCCTAGGCCTTCCAAGGCCAACATTCCACTGAAAAGGGCACAAACCCCCTAGGTCAAGCGCTGCCAGGTTGCAAAGCCCCTGATCCATCTATGTCCTGTCTCTACCCCCTGATGGGGTCTCAACATCCATCTGGTGGACACTTTAGCCCCATGGAGGTCCGAACTGATCATCTCCCCATGTCTATCGGTCCAAATGGTACATATCCACCGGGCATAATCCTGCACATCAACAACTACGCCCTCCATGGGCTCATCAGTCACAGGGATCATAGCAATGTCAATCACATCTCATCATCAATATTATTAAATACGTGCATAAAATCCCTAATACATCAATCAAAGCTCAAAGACATTACACAAGCCTGCAATACACATTTGAAGAAAATGACAAGGCGTCCTATTGGGCTAGTGTCCACTGGAAAAAGAAAGTTTCCGGAAGAGACCTCATCTAAGCCATGCAAGTGGGTGATGTGGTCAAGGGAAGTCCAAGCATGTGGGTGCAGTGAGGGCAGAGGATGCAAAGCTTTACCTATGGGTGCCTTTGTAGAAGGCGAGTTGCACTTGTCCTGGATGCAAATCTTTCCAAGCCCATGCCCTTATTCTTTCCTTTTATTCTTTTATTTTATAATGTTTTTTTCTTCAAGAGACTAATCAGGGGACACTGCCCTAGCGTGGTGACAATGTTACCCACAAGTACTTTTGCATAAATGAGAAGGTTGGCTCGTGATGAGACCCTCTTTCCCTTGGCCATGCAACCAAGAATCACTATCCTAGCGTGGTAACCAACTGGTGGTAATGTCATACTGCTAGGTACCCATGGACCTAATGGGTTGGCTCGTGATGAGACCCCCTATCCTTTGACTAGGTCTTGTTTTTGTTATTTTTTATGGGCCCCTCTTGTTTCTTGCTGAGAAACCTTTTAGTGCTTTCTCGGGGATCCCTGGGCGAAACATCTCGAGGTTTTATTCTTAGGCTTTTATCTTTTACCAGCTTTCTTTTACCTTATGGGCCTTTAGCTCCCTTCTTCCCACGAGATAAGGTGCAATCCTGAAAATAGGTCAATCCAATGCCCGGACAAGTGGAGTGGGATAGGTGAGCGGAAAGCAAGATGAAAAAGTGGTGTTGTGACGGGAGTGGACGATGACTTTTCAGAAATCCCCCCAGTAGCAGACCAAAACCTATAGACACAGCGTTACTAGGGCATCTTGTCAATCCCCCCAGACATGGTCAAGTGGGCAAGTGTAAGATCCAACCATTCATTAGAAACAAAAGGAATCAAATGCACATATTCAAGGGTTTTGGTGATCAAAGTGACACATACCATGATACTCTGACTAATTACCTCATGGAGCAAGAGCCATCTCTGACACAAGACCAAGCCGATGGTGATGAATGTTGTTTCTACTTACAAGATAAAGGTGTTGGAAGAAAGAAAAGGTGGGCCTTCCAGGGCCATGCTAAAGTCAATTCTCCTCTCGGTACTCCATGTCTAGGACATGTGGACCTCAAGACATGATCTCCTAGTTATCCCTAAAAGTGGGGGATAACAGGATTAACCCCTTAAAGTTGGGCATCCTTTGGAGGCAACTTCATTGTTTGAGTTTGTTGTTGTGTACTTTTTTATGCCATTGAAGCAACCCCTTAGAGTTGTGCATCTTGTGGAGGCACTCTATGTTTGGGTGTGTAGGCTTGATGTGTTGGTGTGATCTTTTCCTTTAAGCAATTTGTATTTCCTTGCACAATCAAGTAATCAAGTTAATGCTTGTTTCTTTTCTTGTCCATAGTTGTAAAAGTGTACAATTGTTGTATCTTTAGCATTCTTAGATTTGTAGATAATTGTTATCTCTTTTAGTTGTATCTAGCTCTAATTTCATTATTTTGTAATCTTGTTGTAACTCTTTGTAAAGTCTAATCTTCTTTAACTTTAGTTGACCCCTTGCCCAACCATAGGCACTAGTCTTTAGTTGTCTTAGGAAAAGGGCTTGCCTTTACATTTGAATAGTTACACTTTGCATTGTTTGTCTCTCATCTAGGCTAGATTCCCCCAAACCTTTAACTAATTAAAACCAACTCCTAGAATTTAACTTCTAAACTTCATCTAGTAACTAGGGTTTACCCCCTTGGCTTCCCTAGGAGTAAGCCTAGATGGAAGAGGTTCAAGTCGAGGTGACAGTGGGATTTAAACTTAGGCATTGTACCTCCAAGGACACATTAAGTGAGTTGGACTTAGCTCATGTTTGAAAGTGTGTATAAGGATGGTAACAAGGTCTAAAGAAGTTGTAAATGACCATGCTAGACATCTCATAGAGTCTTGCACAATTCCATTAAGTTTTGATAGGATTTTTTAATAATTAACATTTTTCGTAAATTGAACATTTTAATTATTTTTTATGAAAGATGTAAAAATTTGGTCCTTGTGGATTTTGTATAGGGGTGTGAGTACTCAAATCAAATGGCTTATGACTCCCTACACCCTTGGACCAAGTTTCAATTCAATTGGACAATTTTTGCTAGGTCATTGTCCATGAGGCGTCCAAGTTAGTCAAAAGTCAACGAATAATTGTAAAAGTGTCTAAAATCACGAGAGGAAGTGGGGAAATGTTTTCTAATGTATTTCCTAAGTTGGAAAATTAAAAATTCACTTAGATGAACCTCCCATGACAATTCAAAAGGGATTTCCCCCCTTCACATTGTTGTCGTCCTTATACACACTTGCAAACGTGCGCTAAGTCCGGCTCACTTGGTGTGTCCTTGGAGGCACAATGCCTAGGTTCACGGCCCATGTTGTCACTTTGACCGGAACCTCTTCCGTCTAGGTTTACTCCTAGGGAAGCCAAAGGGGGTAGACCTTAGTTACTATATGTGTTAGAGTTAGGTTCTAGGAGTTAATTTTAATTTGTTAAGGTTAGAGGGGATTCTAATCCTAAGATGCTAAGGCAACAGTGCAATATGCAAGGGTTAGCATGTGAGACAAGCCTTTTCCCTAGGTCAACTAAGACTAGTGCCTAGAAATTGGGCAAGGGGTCAACTATGTTCAAGGGTGATTCTTTACAAAAGATTACAAATTACTTACAAGTTTACAAAAGAATAAATTAAACCAATGAAATAATATCATGTACAATTACTTACAATAAAAAATGCTAGGATACAAATTATACAAAGCAGATTAACCACGTTTATCTTCTTATGTGTGCAGGATACAAAAGATTAAAGCATAAAAACATATCACCACATATATGAGAACATCATCAACAAATTATATCATCAACACGTTCCAAAGATTTAGAAGATTTAAGCACAATTGTTATGAAGATTAATAAGGATGATCTACGCTCTTAATTATTAAACCCCCAAGTATTTTATTAGGTTTGGTCTAGGGTTTAATAGTTAGGCTTTCTTAAGATTTATCAAGTTTTATTAAAAGCTTTCACCAAAGCCTCCTCCTATTGCCAAATAATTGTTGGACGATCAAGATAGTATGGCAACGAGGCCAACCCTAGCAGAACCAGTCAGCCCAAAACAAGAGTACTTCCCGGAGAGGACACACACCTGATGCGCCACGGGGCAGTCCCCTGCCACTACCCTCCGTTGTTTTTCTCAAGCCTCGTTTTAGATGGTGAAGATGGTGGTCTGAGGTACCCTAAAGTAGTCTATTAAGTATATATAATGATTAGGTAGACTTTTAGGTGGTTATTAGAGTGTTTAGAAGATTTTAAGGCACTTTTTAGGTGCAATTTAGTGATATGGCCGAAACTGTTATTAGCTTTATTAGTGTGTTGTCTTAAGCTTAAGCAATTGAAAATATCAACACATGTAAAGCAAATAAAGAGATGGCTGAAAAATAAGATACTATCACATGCACAATAAGAGCTTGCTATGAAACAAGAGATGTATGGCAAGAATAACTTGCCTTAAAGAGATAAAAGAAAATTTAAAGCGTTTGCCTATTAAACCATTCAACACATTCCAAGCCCAAGCAAATGGCTTTCAATAGATATAAGCAATATAGAGAAAGAACCAATTACTTGTTAAGCACTTAAGATATTTGAAGCATTAAAATTTAAACCATGTGCATAAGAAAGAGATAATAAAAGCTTGAAATGAAACTAAGTAAGATCTATTTAGATTATTTAGGTGTGTTGTTCAGTAGGCTTAAGATAATGATATAGATCTAGAACATAAGCATTTAAAACATTAAACCATAGATCACATCATAACAATAAGCATCAACACTTAGCCTTACCTATTTGGGGTATTTCTCTCCCAACTAGGTAGGTGATTAGATTAGATTTGCTTAGTTAGGTTAAGTTCTTTGAGATCTTAGTAATTAGAGCAAATCATGAAAGAAAAACAAAATAGAGAAGCTAAGCTACTAACAAGCAAGAAAACGCCACGGCCTAGGTTGGGAAGGTGCCCTCACCTTCAAAACCTCATGGCCAAGCTAAGAAAGGCTCAAAAAGATGAAGAGAAAATAGATCTAGCCCACGTCCTACCTATCCCAAAGCTCACACGTGGGAGGAGGTCGTACCACTTCTCCTCCTACACTATAAGTTTCAATAAACAAGCAAAAAGGAAGAAAAATGTACAAGAATGCTAGAAAATGAAAGGGGGGTTGAGAAATAGCTACCAAATCCCCCAAAGGGGTCTTGAAGTGTTGTGTCTCTCTTTTGGGCAGCCAAAAGCTCTCAACCAGATCTGATATACCTGCAAAATCAGCAAGTTTTGCTTGTTAGAATGGCTACACACAACCAAAAGAAGTTAAGGAAACCTTTGCCCTTTTGGGGAAAGAACTTTCCACAATAAAAGATATTATATTTGATAAAATTTTGACCTACTTAAACAATCATATGTTAGATGAAAATGGAATGAATGAACAACAATAATAGGAGAGGAGCAATAGATTTAGAGAGATGGAGTATGTGAGAGCTTCAAGTGACCCTTCTCCTTGAAGGAGTTCCCAATGAAAGCCTAGAGATAAACCTGCAAGATCTCTTCAAACAACATGCATATAATAGACAATATGTTGATGTATTGAAACTAAATGACACTTCTATTTAATCAAACACATCAAGATATATAAACCCAATAAGCATACACCCTATTAGATCTACTTAGATAACACTTTACCTAAGATTTAGTGTTGCAAGCATCTAAAAATAACAATACAAAGTTACTCCCATGCATAAGAAAAAGAAGCATACGCCTTAGTCTTCTTGTTGTCCTCCAAAGTTTCTCCAATATTATATTACTCAAGAAAAATGGTTTTGGGGAGAAAATACTCCAAAACCCTAGATCATAGAATGGAAATGAAATGGAATGAATGACTAGAGAGAGAGAGAGAGAGAAATCAAGTAGCATAGCAATAGCTCAAGATATGGTGAGTTGGGGAGGAGAAAATATATCTATTTATACTTGGAGAGACAAACCTACCTCTCTTGGATCTAAGCCAAGTGTCCACCACCAAGGAAAGGAGTAGATCTCTAGGCTAGGGCACACCTCTTAGGGTTTGCACAAAAGATCTAGGGTGTATAAAAATAGAAAAATTAGTTGGATAGATCCAAGGGCATGTAGAAAGCATGGGATTCATGCCAAGGTAAATGAAGAGGCTCAAATAATTTTTTAAAAATTATTTGTGGAATTTCTAGAAGAGGGAGGGTGCACCACTTGGGATGAGGGAAAGGTGATGAGGGGTGAGAGATGAGTGAGGTGGATTGGGATCACACAAAACTTCGTGAGGGAGCTTGTGGGATCCGTGCTAGGACAAGAGAAAGAGCCTGAACAATAAAAAACAAAATTTTCATTGGAGAGACACAAAGTGGGGTGTAACTCTCTAACAAAATTTTCATTGGAGAGACACAAAGTGGGGTGTAACTCTCTTGGAGAGCGCTCCACAAGGTCAAAAATCAACCCAAATGCAAGGATGGGTGATGTGGAGTGAGTGGGGTCACCTCTAGGGGTGATATAGGGGCTAAATGAAGTGAAATCTCAAGAGAGGGGTCCACACTCATGTCACGAATTAATTAAAAAGGGAAAAACGCCAATCCCCCTAGGGGGTCGTAACTTTTGAGTGTGGAGGTGGTAAAAAGGGTTAAACAAGGTTGCAAAAGGTTGGGAGGCTAAGGTTATGCTTAGAGGGTCTCTCTCTAACCATCATTTCAATATTTCACATCATCTAACTCATTATTACAATTTGTACATCTTGCCATGTTTGGACTTTAGCAATTAAAATTGTTATTTTAGACTCATTGACACTCCGGGTGGACTAACCCATGGCTAAAGTTGTCCGACTGAGCTGAAACTTGGTCCATGGATGTAGGGGGTGCTATTCCGTTTCTTTTGAGCACAAATACCCCTATCAAAAGTCCAAGGATCCGGTTTTTACAATTATTGCTCAAAAATAATTAATTAATTAAATAATTAAACCTCCAAACTTAGGGAAATTTAATTAAAAATTAATTAATTAAAAAAAACTAACCTAGACTCGACGAAATTCCGCGAAACTTTATAAGATGTCTTGCATGGTCATTTACAATGAATTCCCTATATAGTTACCAAAACATAATCCCACTAGAACGTCATTCACCACTTTGGAGGACTTATTGCAAATGTGAGGGAAAAACTCAAAGGAAATCAGTAAGGCTGAAAATCCCAACTGATAATCTAAGGATAAAAAACCCTTGGTGAAAGGGACTCTCCCAGTGAACCGATCTCAAGGTAACTGACCTAGACATGACTTATGCAGACCTATTACATTATTAACCCACGGAGGGGTGCCGAAATTCCAATTACAAAAATAAGTGTTGGGGCCAAACACTGCCCTGTAGGACCAAAAGTCTTCGACAACATGGCATCTTATGATGCATCTCTTCATGGCACATGAGTTGACCACTGGTGCTAAATGGGCGGTCAACACACATCTCACTCCTCAAACCCTAACTCACTACCAAACCCCTAAAAGTGCACCCCCCCCTTGACTCGTTATTTCTCTCTTAGATAGGTGACACTTGTAACTCATCCAAGAGGGGTCTCTTCTCTTTCCCTCCTTTAAAAAGAAGCCCATTCTCCTCATTCTGACATCAGTTTTTCACGGCAACTCGATTATACCAAAATTTCTTCCCACCCTCTCTCACTCTCCCATTTTTCTCATGTAATTTTGGTGCAATTTTGCACCCACTCTTTTGAGCAATAAAGTGAAGCTTTGGAGGATCTATTGGTGTTCTCTTGGTGTATTCTTGGTTCTCTTGTATGGCATTTTCTCTTGGTAAGGTAATATTGTAGAGTTTGTTTATCTTTGTTCCACATTGTTTTACTTGAAGAACCCTAGGCAAAGTATTTATCTAGGGATAAATTTGTAGTATTGTTATAGGTTTATGTGATTTGTTTTTATTAGTGTTTGCAAAGTATTGTGTAGGTCTTTTAAAATATCTCACCTTCTTGTCTCATTGTGTAGCAAGGGTTTACAGATTTGTAGGTTATCAAAGCTTGGAGGAGGAACTCCAAAGGCTTCATTCTATTCCATATAATTTTATGTTTTAATTTCAGTCTTCTATTTACTTATTTTCTGTTCATATTATCATTCAAATCTTGTTAAAAAATTCAATCTTTAAGTTCATATTTTTTTTGTAAATATTTGTGTACATATGTGAACTCAAAATTAACTTTTTGTGGTGATTTTTAGCATTTTCCAACAAGTTTTGTTTGTTGATTTATGCAAGTTTTCACCATTTAAAAGGAAGGTGTTGCTCAAATTTGGCTACCTAAAGCTCAAGAAAGATTATATAAGCTTTGGTGCAAAAACCCCCTCTCTCTCTCACTTTCTAAAACTATTGTTAGCAACCCAAGAGAGTTTCTTGGACTTGCACTTTTTTTTTCCAAGTTTAAAATTTGTAAATTAATTTTAATTGTTTTCCCACACCTTGCATTGTGCTTGGCTCTGCCATCCTTGCAAAATTATGCTGCTAGGATTATAATTTTTTTATTTTATTTTTTCTTTAATTAATTTTGTCCACCTTTGCCACAAAATTGGAAGGCTTTGTCCTCCACCTTGTGTTAAAGTAGTGTGGTTAACATGTTTAAGTTATTTATTTTAATTAATTGTGTATCGTCCACACCTTGCATGTGAGTGACTATGCCATCTAGCAAAATCGTGTTGGCCTATGCTTAAAATTTCACTTGTTCAAAGTAAATAAAATTTGCCTCGTATTTTCTCCCCTTGCCACTTTGTGGATCTTGGGTAATAAGAAACGACAAATGATTGAGTGGATAGTTTAATTAAGCACCCATTTATGTTATTGTTTGACCACTAAAATAAGATGACTTGTAGAGGCTAAAAGGGGTTGAAGTCGGGGACGGTTTCACGACACTAAGTGTCCTCCTTGTTGAGCGCCCAAACACTTTGAACTTGACCTTTGGAGCTAGGGGAGAACCTTGTTGTTCTTTTTATTGAAGACCCAACATTTTCTCTTGGCTAAGGGATAATGACTTGGGGTAGTCACATAGCTTAGGCTTGCAACTCCTCACATCTAAACCACTAAGTTAAAAAGAAACTTAAAATTAACTAAAAGCAACCTAAAACACTTGCAATTTTTATTCCAGCAATTCATTTTCAAGAATTTTCTTTCCATTTATTTTCTGCAAGTCATTCACATTATTTTGTATTTCTTAGTCAAGTATTCTTTAATTCTTTGGGAAGTAATTGTTTATATGTAAAGTTATTTTTTGAATCATTGTGGATAAATTTATTATTTATTTCAAGTTGTAAAGATATCATTTTTGTGAATATATTTCAATAAGAGAAAATTAATAATCTTTAGGCACTCGTCTAGTTGTTTATAAAACAAAGG
>WSFP011468601.1:0-18049 GCA_009831015.1 Picea engelmannii | reverse complement strand
TAATCGTGGGTATACCCTCCAAGGAGCCTGAGTGAGTTTGGCCAACGTCGATTCCAGGTACCGTGAAGACTTGCCCCTCCACAGTCACCTCGTGTAAAGACACTAAAGAGATAGGCCACTAAGGTTACCAACTACTACAATGATGCCTAAGGAAACAGTCGACAGTCCAATCCATGCCCAAAGGCAGGGTATCTAGCCCGAAATCAACTCGAAAGGCTTCCACTCATCATTGTGGGTATACCTTCAAGCGACCCCCATAATACGTGCAATCTCTACACCAATACCAACAAAGTAGGGTGAGTAACTCTGCCAGTCTCAATGCGACCTCGTGATTGACCCTTGTGTGAGAAGGGCTTCCCAGGACAAAATTTAATAAGTGGATTTCACCGCTCCCTAACTCAAGATTCTATGTTTGTTTGCAGCTTTGGAAAGTTATCTTTTACACCTATTCCAAAGCCCTACAACTAATCTAATGTAGGTTTGCTACCACAAAATATAAAAATGTCTAATCAATTTTTATAACCGCTTTATTTTTAAGGTTGTTGTTACTCAAAAGGAAGATGGTGTGGACAATATGGTGTTTTGACCAACTCGAAAGTTATGCAAAGAGATGAATATGCAATCTTTTCATTTCGATGAAAGCTATACTATGAGAAGGAGAAAACATTTATCATTCCCAAATGTACAATGTCCCAAAATTTACTAAACTCATCAATATCAAGATCCTCAAGAAATGAGCAAAATAGATTGTACACCAATACACGATTCATGCCCCCCCGGGGCCATGAGGGGGAATTGTTTTAGCAATTTAAGACCACAAATCATGCAATTTTACTATGACAAATGCAAGGATGCCCCCAATTTAATATAAAGCAAGAAATTAAAAACATTTGTTCCAAATATAGCTAAAAGTAATAGCAAATAGATATGAAACAAAGAAACCCAAACAGTTTTCTCTTTTAACATGAATTATTCAATAAAAGAAAAAGAAATTCTTGCACCAAACAATTCTAAAGAAAAAACAATGTTTTGTAACAGAAAGACACTCAAAGCAAGAGATCAAATCTTTCAAAAGAAAACAAAGCAAAGATGCCTAAAAGCGGTTTCAAAATTGTCAAGTAGATTGTAAACAGATCATAATCAAACCCAAAAATTCACTCCAAAACCAAATCCAAGGTCTGGGTAAGGAAAAACCATCAAAAATTAAAAGTTTCACAATTTCAGCAGGCTGTAGACTAACACAGTGCGGAAATCCCTGATTTACGCAGGCTAGATACAGGTAGGGTGCGGAGTTTCCGCACTAGTCTAAATAGGTAGGGTGCGGAAATCCCTAGTCGTCGCACTGTCCCTCAAAGCAAGGTGTGGAAATCAAACAAAAATAGAAAAAATTAAAAATTAAGAAGGTTTTCCAGTGAATTTTAACAGTCAGAGAGTCAAGTTGGATTTCCCAGTGACTCAGAAAACAGAATCCAAACAATCAAAGAAAGAAAGCAAGGAAAATTAGGAAAACATTCTGGTCCCCAATGGAGTCGCCAATTTTTTTATCAGGCTAATTGTTAAGTGCAGACACAAATCAATCCCCCTAGCTTCACTATGAAACTAGAACAAAACAAGACAGTACACTACTCTTTCCTTAATTTCAATTATCAAATGAGAAATGGATCTAGGACATACCTTTTAAATATCGAAGATTCGACTTCGCCAATGCATTCCAAGCTCCGTCACGAGGTTTATGAGAAATATCTACAAATAAGCACAAGCCAACAAATAAGCACAAGCCAACGAAGAGAATAATAAAAGAGTCTATTTGATATGAAACTATGTACATGATCAAGGAATCATACAATATGGACGAGTAACATTCATATAGGAAAGAAAAGTATATATGTATTAAAGAATGTGAAAGAAAGATACAACCATATGCCTTGATGTCGTCAGGTTCCATCCAATAGTTCCTTGCTTCCTGCACACTTCTTGCTCCAAGGATTCTAAGACCATGGATCTAATAGCTACTCACAATCTATTTTAACAAAGACAAGCTTAAAACCACTCTGACCAAGCTAAATTTCCCAAGCTCAATCCAACTAACTTTTTTCATGAGAGCTCCTCTCCTTTTATAAGTTGAAGAGGATAAGGTGAGGAGATTAAGATGATCCCACTAAATCATGAAAGCGAGTAAGATCCAAACCATTTGGAGGCCACCTCACCATAGAAGCTTCTCCTTCTAGAAGCATTGAGAAAATGCTCTTTTTTTCCCACGGACGATGGTCGTCGCACCCTAGCTATAGAGCAACCTGCAGAAACTCCATTGCCTAGTTATAGTGTAGCCTACGGAAATCAGGCATTTCTTCACCCTACATATAGAGCAGCCTGCGGAAATCCTCCAAAATAGGGTTTTTACAGAGGAAAACACAACTTCTTCTCTTAGGAAAAGTTCTTCTCCCTTCTTTCTTTAGGAATTCAGGCCACTGACCCCTCTAAAGGCAACAGATAGGTTTACATCATTAACGATCATAGGGATGACAAAAATAATGTGTAACATTCGTCACATCTCTTCTCAAAGATAAAGTTTCCACCATTCTAGCGAGTCTTTCACTCTGTATTTTTACAGTCTCTATATATTTATTTCATTAATATAAATCATGTATTATTGTATTTCTTTGTTTCTGGAAATATTTATGTGTATTTCATTGTAATATCTTTGCTTTCATTTCGTTCTAAAAATAATCCGGATCAGGATGGCATTGAGGGACCGTTGGGCAATGAAAGGTCTCCCTTGAGATATGTATGACAACCGCTAAATCTCTTTGCTGAAATAACATCCCCTTTGCTTAGTGGATTGAAGACTTGGCTTACTAAGTTCTTATAGGTGAAGGAGAGTGGCCTTCATTTTTTATTATATGTTGAGTAAAGGAACTTCCTCTCATGGCATAATACTCTGGTTAGGGGGTGGACATCTGTAGAGATGATTGATGCAGTTGTGCCTATGGTTTGGTGGAAAGTGGCACACCCTTCAGCAATTGCCAACAATTTATAAACTTCAGATAAGTGTTTTTTGTGCCTTGTAATTCCATGGAAAGTTTACTAAATATTATGAGATTTATGTACTAGTTATTTGAAGAGTTTGTCTTCTTATTCAAATAGTGGAAATGTCACTATAATTATTTGTATAACTGTGAATTTGAAATAAGATATGGGAAAACACATTCTTTGTTAGTTTTCCACATGTCTTTGTTTGGAAAGGGAGGTTGTCAGTAAGTGTTTGTCACTCATAGTATGAGAAGAGTGTGGGTTGGCCACTAATAGTCAATTATGTGGACAAAATACCTAAGTTTTAGTAAATACTAAGTCACTAAAGTCCTCACATAACATTTATGGTATTAGGGAATGCAATTGTTGATATAAACTCGAAGACTAGGTACTTGTCCATGACTATTTTGTTGACCTGAGAAATATGTTAGGCTTTAGGATTAGAGGGATGTGCATACCCCTGTTTTGCCTTAAAAGAGTAAGCCAAATGTTGAAGAAAGCCAAAGTTTTTTTAAAATAAATAATGAGCAAAGAAGGAGGAATAAAGTTCAAGTTCCTAATTGGAAATAAAAAGAAATTGAGAATTGAATGCATTGTGACTAATTAAGTTTCATGAGTATATGGTAGGAAAGAAATTTCTACCAGGAATTACACAGTAAATTGATGTCCAAAGGGGAAATAATTGGAAAGAGTAATTAATCCCTAAAAATAGCAAATAAATGCATAAAAAGAGGAGGATAGTAGTTTCTAGTGAAACCCTAGTTTTACCATGGTGGATTTTAATTCCAAGAAATGTAATAATTCTGGAAAAAGAATTTTTTTTTTTTTTTTGTAAATGAAAGGAGGATCCTTGCATTATATCATAACATCAATTTACAATTGTAATTCGCTTGGCAGCCACCTATCCTGCCACAGAAGGGAAACCAGGACATGTGGCTCCAAGCGATGATAGTTCTATCATGGTTGTGGAGTTGTTTTACAAAATTGACAAAAATGTTGAGAGTTTCTACTGGAACATCGTTTCAACTAGCTAACCTATGACGTGCTACATATAGAGCCGCCAATACTATGCTATCTATACAACTGTGAAGAAAATTGAAAACTATAACTGACAGAAAATAGAGTCTAGGGTAGGTCGCTTTAAACCAAAGGGGAACCTGGGTGTCCATTAGAAGTGAAGGCTGGGACAAACTTCTGTTTGCATGTGGACCAGCTTGCAGACCCTGGGGAGTCTAAGAAGGCCTCCAAAAGTAGATCCAAGCACTAGTTGATGATCCTCTACCCTTGCACCTGCTCGTCTTACCTTTGCCTGATGTCAAAAAGGAGTTCCAGATGCTCCCCAGTTAGATAATGTTTTTTCTCTCCATATTCTGAAACTTGCCAACTTGGAGGGATCTCCTCCTCTACAATACAACCACCCTCCCACTGATGAGGCTGAAAGTCGGGGACTGAGGTGGATGAAGACTCTTTCTTAGGATCGAGGCTTGGGCCTGGCTGAGAAGAAGAGGGTGGCCCTGCATGCTGGAGAGAAGATGAAGCCTCCCCTTTGTCCAAGTTTAGGCTCGAAAGAACTTATGTTTATGAACCGGTTATCGTCAAGAGAAGAGGTGGCGGCTGTGAATGCAAGGTGGGGGACGAGGCCTCCTCCTTTGGAGTGCACAGGGAGGCCTGGGTGTTTGGAGATCGCATGGTGGACTGAGTGTTGCTGGTGTGAGTGCAGGGATGACTGAATTGGGCAATCAGAGCTCATTGGGAGGCATTGAGTCTCTTGTCACGGGTGTAGGCATTTGTGTTTTTGCCTGCTCGTCTGGGTTTGCCTCTTTCCCGAGGCATGGTGGAGAAAAGAATAGGGGTGGTGAAAGGGCAATGGTGGTCTGGGTAGACGTGGAGAACATGCTGGGAGAAAATGGATAAGCCTCGAGGGCCGAGAGACATAGTGTTGGAGTGATAACTGGCAATGAGCAGGAGAATGAACGTGTCATGGATGATTTTAACACTGCTGAGGGTAGTTGAAGCCTCTCCCATCGCCATTGAAGGCTGACAGGACTGGTTTAAACTCTTGGTACCTGCAAACTGGTTGGAACGTGCCTCGAATGCTTGCCCTAGCACACTATGCTAAATGCTTTAAAATTTCACTGCATGGGGAGTTAAATTCTCGAGGGTGGCGGCCTGGGGCAATGAATTACGTCGCCAGCTGTCCTACCCAGGTGTCCTCCCTCCTTCGCTTCGTGTCACCCCTCCATCGCTTCGTGTCACCCCATCCGGGTGCTGGAAAAAGAATTTTAAACAAATAGTTTGCATGAATTTATATATGTATTTGTATATTTATATATTTTCTAGGAAAATTTGAATGAATGGTAAAGACTAGTAAACTTTGGTAAATTCCAAAGTTACTCGTTAAATGTTTTAATAATTTGGATATTAAGTTGAGAAGGTTATATATTAAAGTTATGTGATTTTCTAGTCTAGTGCGTGAGAGCTAGGGAGTTTGGGATTTCTTTCCCTTTTATGCAAGGATTAAACTATACCAAATCTACCAACTTTAAAAGCTACGCTCTACATGGGATGCTCTACTCTCTTGAAGGCGTTAATATTAAAGTATTTTATTATCAACATTTAAAATGCCTGGAAATATACAAATACTCTCATCTTCCTCGACATAAATATATATGTATTATATATTATGAGCAAAAGGATTTCGGAGGATTGGCTATCAAAATAATGAGAAAAGATAAAACGGTTGTAGTGTGACGACCAATGGAATTTTAAACATTATAATACTATAAAAGTTCAACACAAATTCCAAAACCATTTCGGAGTTTACTATTTGGAGTGAATGGAAGGGAGAATTTGAATGAGGTCTGAAGCTATCGGAGCGATGGCAGAAGTGTTATAAGGTATTAAAATATATTTTATAATATTAATTCATTTCCCTTTCATGATTGTCCATTGGAATAATGAGATAAGGGTGAACGTTTGGAGTAAGATAGCCTGGGAATATGAAGTCCCACATATATTTAATAATATTAAACTCTGCTCTTTCGTGATTGGTGATCAGAGTAATGAGAGGGGCGCATGCATTTCAAGAGCAAAGACCTTGGGGCAATGGCCTGAGTTGATATAATATTTAATATATATAATAAATAAACACAAAATTCAAAACCGTTTTGGGAGTTGACAGCTTCGAAGTTGACTATGAAGAGTTCGAAGTACAACTTCTAAGGGTTCAGAGTGTAACTTCGAAGAGTTAGGAGTATGACTTCAAAGAATGCTAAGCATGATATTTTGAGTATTATAATGTTATAAAATGTGAAATATTTCATGTGAAGGAGGCTTGAATGACATGAAATAAAATATAATATTAAATATACTTAATCCCTATATATATATATATATATATATATATATATTCCGTGAAGATTACAGTGCGAGGTCATAAGAGAGGTTCTTTGATTTATATGTTAATCAAGGATTATAAGCCTAATAATATTACAATCTAATTAATTATATTAGAACATAATATAATTAATTAGCTTACAAGATAATCATTACAGGAATGGTACTTAAATGAATTATTAGGCTAAGTAAAAATGTAATTATAGAAGGGGGAGGGGGGGTAATTACTTTTTGGAGACTAACTATCCCTAATGAGGATTAACTGAATAAATATTGAGGAGCGATATTTTAAGAAAGTATTAACTAATATATTAATCAGCTTATAGGAAAAGGATAGATGTCAATCTCTGGTCGAGAGAGCCTTTGTACCATATGGTGACATGGCATGTCATGTTGGTCCATGTGTTAAGTGGATATTGATCCACATCCCATGACATGAGACAGGTACACAATTGCAGCAGTAACCAAAGAGGCAGGTGAGATTCAATATCAGTCGTAGATCTCGAAGGGCCCCACATAAATTAAGTGCATCCGGAGCATGAGAAGGTTCGTTAATCATCGTGTGAGTTAGCGACTCCAAAGTAATTAGGATTGGAGAATCTATAGGTTAGATCCATTGGAGTGTGTGTGTATTCGAAGAGGGTCTTTCAAAGTGTTTTAGATGTGTGAAATCTACTAACTCTGATTGGAGGACTCTGAAGAAAAGGAAAATATATGAACCGGTGAATGGGGGAGTCAGATGGGTCAGGTGGAAAATGTCAATTCAATGCCATATTGGATGACACTAGTGAAGGGAACCACGGTGTTGCCTTATGTCACTAAATATTAACTCAATAAATGAAAGTCCAGAAACTTTGGGAGACTGTAACTTCTGGTTCACAACTCAATTCTGAACATGGTTATAGTCATTGAAAATCTCTTGATGAGAAGAAGATGAGGGTAGCCTCTAGAAGAGGCTTTGAGATAATTGAGGAAAGGAAAAATTTAATACCCCATCCCTTAAAAGGTATTTAGGGGGTTGGGTGTGTTAGAGAGTGGTATCAGAGCAGGCTACAACACTAGGACTGGATGGTCCAAAAATCAGTCCTAGGATTGGTGTAACAAGGCCAAGACAAGCCTGTTAGAAAGAGTTCCTCTGCACTGGAAAAAATTTCTCTATTATCTGCACAAGCTCCTTGATTGAAATTTTTTTTGGAACTTCTTTCGACAAAAAAGTTACATGCTAATTTGTAGCAGAAGAAGCATATTGTTGCTTTATGATAGGCTACTCCTACACGAGTGGGAATGTGCTAACAAGCACTAATGGTTGAACCTGAATGTGAACGGATGAAAATAGCAGAGTCATGTTAAGGGTTTCTTAATCCCAAAGGATGGATAAACTAGTGATTGTAATGTTTCCTCTAAGTATGGGCAGTTGGAGCCTCTAGCATTTACGATGGCTATTTATATGAGGGCTAAGACCCTTATAGAAAATTTCTTGTAGTTAAAGGAATTGATCATGAAAGTGATAGAATCCTTGACAATAATAAATTGTTAATTTAATAAAAGAGACTAAGCCTTTTATGTATAACCCCTTGTGGCTAGGGGACAGACGGGAAATTGTAAGGTGAGTTTACTTGACCTATAATGAATGAAAATTGTTGTTGGAATAACCCATTTAAGGAAATAAAAAGGAGTCCTTTGGACTGTCACTAGTCCTCCTAGAAGAGGTAAAGTGATATGAGAGCATGAACCAGCTTATGAACTCGTGGTTGTACAAAATACAGTGTATACACCTATTGAGCTAAAAGTTTGTCTATGCAAGTGAATGAAAAAAGGAAAATAGTTGGAATACGTGTGCACTGTAGGCATGGGTAAAAAAATGCTTGATGCATGAGGATATGTTGGAATGCATATGGAAAATATTGAGCATGCATATAGACTTATTATAGTCCACTATTGGATGTAAAATATGGTGATGTCATAGATTATATGATGATATGATTATAGAAACATAAGTAAAATGTTGATCATGAATGTGGTAAAGGAAGTGTTAGGGAGTTTCTAGATGTCCAATGGGTCAGATTGACATCCAAAGGTGGATGGTAGCCATAAAGGCATATCTTGGTATGCTCATGTAGCTATGAGAGGGAATCTAGAAAAGGATTCACTTGATAAAAATGTATGTTGACCAAGAACGGTTTGAGGCATGAAGAGAAACTAGATTGGTTGTCTTGTTTCCTTGGGCATTGTTGAAATTACCCAGATTGTATTTCTGGGTTGTGGAATAATTTTATAGTAGTTGAGGCAAGAGTGTTTTCTTGTTGTTTTTTGTCATGTAGAGAAGGCAACATGATGATTA
Source organism: Picea engelmannii (assembly GCA_009831015.1). Taxonomy (NCBI): domain Eukaryota; kingdom Viridiplantae; phylum Streptophyta; class Pinopsida; order Pinales; family Pinaceae; genus Picea; species Picea engelmannii. The sequence goes on along the minus strand of WSFP011468601.1, from coordinate 9,282 downwards.
ATAAGTCTATGAAACTTTCCATGTGAATGACTGAAATCTCTCAACAGAGAGGGCAATGTAATGTTGAGTGCTCCTATGAGACTTGTCATAAGAATCGGTGTAAGATCTCTGGGAGAAGGATATGGGATTTGAAATGTCCATATGTGTGAATGACATAGATGTAATCAATGGACTTGTGTAATACCCTTGTTTCCCCCAGCTTGTAATTAATCATTAATTAGGATTACCATGCGATGACATGTGAACGATGTAAATGTATTTTGTCTAGATTGCCAACGACTAACTGTGGGGGTGAAGACTTGAAGTATTGGCCATGATATCACTAGAGGAAAGAGTGAGAAAACTATGGAGAGGGTTCATTATGTGTATGACCCCAAATTCTCCTTGTTGAAGATAATGAGCCTCATCTGGGTTCCAAAGAAAAATTAGTTAATGAAAGAAGGATTGATGGTTGAACCATCAACCACCCCAATGAATGGAAGCATGGAGAGTCTAGTTGGGGAGACAAAAAAATATTAGCCCGAAGTACCACAGGGTGTAGTTTTCTAGTAGGCCCGGACTGACCCAAGTTTCCTGCTGACAGAAGGAACAAGACATGTCGATAACCTTTCCGAGGATGAGAAAGGCGAGAGAGATATGCAGGCGAATCCATATAGGATAATACAGTTGATGAGAGAGGTGTGCGCGTGAGGATATACAGAGAGTAGGAGAGACACCAGACACAATCGCATGCACAGAGGGGAACGCGCGACCCAGATATGAAGAAGAAAAGAGTAAGGTCATGAGCTTGATGCTAAGGAAGCATCTGATAAGCCTCGCAGGGATGCTATGACAGAGAGAAGGTCTCTGAGAAATGACATAGATTCCCTACTGATATCAGAGATTGGCATGGGGGTGGCCAAAGGGTTAAGAGTGAATGCCTCTGAGGCTATGGTTGGGTGGAAAGGCAGACACCCATAGTCAATTAGTTGGCTACAACATGTAATAGATAAGTATTTCCTGAACCCTATGCAATTAAATTTAAATGCATGATTGAATGTTTTCGTATGTGACAAAGATTTGCAGCGTTTAATTTATAATGAGAATGCCTAATTGTTCTTCTATAAACCATTGCATGCGAATGAGTGTAAGGTGATAAGTTGGGCCTCTGGGCTGGTTCGAAGATACCCCGCCCTATTTTAGAACTTAGAGTTTTGTGAATTTGGAGGGTGCTTCCTTCAAACCAGTAGCCTAAGAGACCACAGGCCCATGCCCACGGCCTTAACCAAATCTCGGTTAAGAGTTGAGCTTACACCCTGAGACTCATTAGAGGGTCCATATGACCAAGATCTGGGAACCCTACACTAGTCGAAAGGAGCTAAGCCTTTCTGGCTTCGGAACTCCGGGAATTTGGAGCTCCGAGGTGTGGCGACCTTAACCAAATCTTGGCCAAGAGGTATGATTGTAGCCTTTGGGGCTTGACAAATATCCACATAACCAAGGCCTAGGAACCTTAGGTTAAGTTAGGAGGGAGTTAACTGTTCAGGACTCTGGGAGTCTGGAGCCCCAGGGAAATAAGTATTGCAAAGACCAATTTGCACCGAAGACAACCTGTCGAGTCGGTGGCTTGACAGTGGACCAACATATGGCGATCATTTACGTGTTGTTGTGGGACTCGTCCCCAAGTTAAACCTCGATCCACTTACTGGTCATGAAGCGACACGGGCCGTAGATCTAAGGACACTCGGGAATTTCCCTGACCATTAGATCTACGTTGAGGTCAGCCTAGCATTGACGGATTCATGAGAACCAAGGTGTTGCACCTCCAAAACTCCTGAATGTTAAATTTACGAAGTAACATGGACCATCGATCCTCAGATCCTTTAGGATCCTTCTTAGTCGTCGATCTCGGGACTCCGTTGAGAACCCCTTTTAATTTTCCATCAACCAGGACATGTTTCCATGGATCGAGTATATCCAGGAGGTTTGACTTGTTGGTGAATCTGCACTTCGTTGGAGCGCCGAAGGCCAGAGTGACGTGGCACACTGATGTCATTTAGGGTAACGTGAAGTCATAGGTGCGACATGTGTCACTTTGATTTGGGGCTTTCACAGATCTCAGGGGTCAAATGGGCCTGGACACGTGGTACCAGTTGATCGGGCCACGTGTCGCCCTTGTCCCCTACCAAATGTCATCCATTGGAGTCTGGACTTAGGCCATTGGATGAGAGGCCACATGGCAGGAGATCTCGTGGTCCAGAGGAATTTGGACGAGGGTTATCGAAGTGTGAAAGGTCCTGAAGTCACGAACAACGAAGTAAATCTCAGTCATTGATAGACATGGGACACATGGCACCAGATCCTATAGTCATGAGTCTTGGCACTCCGGGGGCTTTGAGGTGTGATGATTTGATAAGCTTCGAAGCCCGAAGTTGTGAAGTGATGAGAGACATAGATCTGGAAGAGCTTCGGGACCACTCATGACCGTTGGATCTACTCCATGGTAAATTTGGCTTTGACCTAATCTGGGAGTAAGGAGAGGAATACACCATGAAATCCTCGAACGTCAAAGTTGCAAAGCAATGGGAGCCGTGGATCTATGGATCTACATGGAAAGATATCGACTGTGAGATCTGAAGGACGTTAGAAGGTTTTCTGTCTGGGGTTGACGTAGCTCACTGATATCATCAAAGGTGACATGGACCTGCAACTAAGGTGCCACATGTCACCGTGATATGGATGTTTTGTACATCCCTTATGCCTATTAGAGAATGACATGTGTCATCCCTTGATGAGGGAACGTGTCACCCCTAGCCCTTAATGCGTGTTAGCCCCTGGTACATACCCGCCTGGCCAAAGTGGTTGGTGAAGTGAATAGGACTCTGAGAGTCCAAGACTTCGGGAGTCTGGAGGATTTGTGTTGTAGTGTTGTAGAGGGGCCAAAAGACCTAAAGGACAAAGCCACGTGGCAAGACCTTGGGAGTTCGGGAGTTCGTAACTCCGGAGGTTTCATGCGTAGATATAAAAAGGGGTGCTCAACATCGAAGCGTCAAACGCCGAATTTTTCCCTTAGGCGTATGTGTTAATGAGGAGGAAGATTCACCATTGGATTTAATGGTGGATGGATCTCCGCCATAGATACAGGAGCTCTGGGACTTCGGGGAACTTGGAATGATAGATAAGAGATGGACCCACGTGGATGCCATGTGGCCTTGACTAATAACGCCCAAGGATCTTTTGTAGGGCGTAGCTCCCAGTCCAGAGCTCGGATTTGAACCTGATGGTAGTGGTTGGAAATCTCTTGATGAGCAGAAGGTGTTGGAGGTCTTGGAAAGAGGATCCAAGATGATTAAGGAAGGTGAAAATTTGATGACCCATCCTTTAGAAAGCCAATTAAGGGATTGGGTGTGTTACAACTTGCATGTTGAATATTTATCTATGTTTGAATATGCTTGAATGCATTATAAGGTTGCTTGGCACAAAGATTGATATTAAGACCAAATAGATATGAGTCAATGATATAAAAATGTGCAAGTGATGCACATGTATGATCTATGAGTATATGTGTACTAAAGGCATGATATGATTGCCTGAATAAGTGAAATGTAAGGAAAGAATTGCACTTGCCAGGATTGAATCAATGCCATGGATGCATGGCTGACTTTATTATGAAGAGTCAAGACTATTTTGTTTTTAATAATAGCTTGAGGGGGATGTGTTACATTTCTTCGGGAAAGACTAGTAGAAATTGATGAAAGAATAAATGAGCAAGGATGCTCTATCATGAATAGGTGGCAATGTGATTGTGCCTTTGCAAAAGTTCATGTAAACGATAGTGAACAAATCATGGGTGAAATGATTTAAACCAACATGCAATGTTGAAATTGTGAAGTGTGCCAGTGACGAACACACACAACATGCTAATGCATGTGGTTAAATTCATAAAAGAACAATTTGAATACAAACTAATAAGAATAATGTGCATATGTGAATGCAAGTTGATGGAATAGATGTACATGTTTGAATGTATAATATGAATGCATAATAAGAATGCATGCCTATATTCCTTGTGGAATATTGAATAAACCTCTTAAATGGTGAGACTGAGAATGATGACCAATCTGATTTTCTAGTTGGGAAATGTGCAGAAGGAACATGTTCATAATTAATTTATGAGTGAACCTTGATGTTGTAGCATGCTAATATACCTAGGAAATGTCGAGGTGAACTTGACTAAGACTGCTCAAAGAATAGAGTAGGAAAATCCCGAAAGGGATAGATTGCTTAAGAAAAGGAGGAGGAAAGGAGAAACACTTTTCTTGCTCCAAAAAATCTGAATTGCTTAACGGAGTTATAAACCTAAAAAAGGAACAACTGTGAAAGAAAAGGAAAATAAACAAATAAGTATGTTTAAATGGATAGGCTTGGTCGAGCCATGTTAAGTAAAGCTAATGAGGCCTTGGAAATAACTCAATTGAACTGAAAAGTTCCAGACTATGTAGGAGAAGTTGGAAAAGAGGGAAGAGTCCCTTAACCCATTTCCTTGTTGTATATTGTGTTTCTCTGGGATGAGAAATTAATATGTTGATGGTTGTAGGATTCCCAACAACTAAAATATTTTTATGGATGCACTAGTGAGCACATCGAGAAGTGATGTGATGAAGTACATGTATATATGCTATGACATATTTGATAATGCTTGTTGATTTAGATGTTATGTACGTGCAATTTATTTAACATGATAGCTAATATGTTTGTGACAATGATGATGCATGTTAAGTATAGGAAAATATTGAAGTTGTTGAGGAAGGACAACTACCAATGGTTGACAACCTTAGGAAGAGAATAAATGCAAAAAAAAGGTTTTTGTTGAAATATTGTTGAACGAACTCTGAGAGTTCCCATGAAGCACCACTGATGAGGTAAAATCGGAGAGGGAGTTGGCAGCCAGAATAGGTATAAAATATTTCATGCTCATGTGACATGGAAGTTGAAAGGGATTGGGTAAGAATCCATTCTAAAGTATTTTATTATATGAATGATATTCAAATAATTTTGAGTGGCTATTGTATGTCATTGATACCCAAGTAGGGTAAGATTGAAGAAAGAAAATCTGAATAAGAAAGAGAGAAAATATCTACCAATCAAGGATGATTGAGATACTTGCAAGAAAATTCATGAACAAAGTGTCATGAATACTTTGATCAATCAAGAATGATTGGGAACAAGGGTGCTCATAAAAAAACATTGATTAATTCATTAAGGAAATGCATGTTTGCATGAGAGGGAAGGCAATGGATTTCCCATTATGGAGGGAGGACTTTTAAATGCTCTATTAGAGTTTTTGAATGGTAAAGAGAGGAATTGGGTTGCGATAAATGTTGACACCCTAGTTACCAATGAAGAAAGAATGCTTGAATGCATTCAGGTGAACCTTTTAGTTTAATGTATGTTGATTTGAGGTTATGATCAGTTGAAGCAGGAAAACACAGTCTTGTTATAAAAATAAATGTGTGTAAAGGAACCATGTGGTAAAAGGTTGGTCGAGTTCCAACACACCATGGAAAGAGTGCCTAACCTGAAAATAATAATCTAAAATCAATGCAAGGGTGCGTTATGTGTGAATGTGACCATGGACATTGGCACACTCATTAAACTCATGTAATGTTTGATTGCATTTGGAAAAGCTTGGATGTTGAAATGATGCTTGTGTAAGGAAGAATATTTCCTTTTGTTTTATATCATTGAATAGATAAAGTGATTTAAATGTCAGTATGCACAGTTCTGAAATTCTTTGTGAGCCACTGTGAGTGTGAAATGAAAGTTTAATGTGCATGAGAACTAACAATGGTTTGGCTGTGAGTATTGAATTGCAGGAAGAAAAATGGTCTTGGATATGGCAGTACTATAAGTGCATAGGGAAGACCAATTCATGATGGATGTAAAAGAGCCAAACTACCTGGGGAAAGAAGTCTCGGGTTGTGGAATCTGGTTTCTATATGGAATAGTTATGAAAATGGAAATGTGAAAATTAGAAATCCATGGGTAACATATTTGAAAGAAATTAAATTGAAATTGATGTTTTGTCTCACGGTTACTATATGCATGTGATACATGTGAGATAACAGATCTATCCTTGAGGGATAGATGATGGTTATCAAGCTCGGAAAGCATGGAAGAGGGCTATTGTTATGACATGAGAGACACGTGATAAGCCATGATTTCCATAGAAGATGTTGTGTTCCGGTAACACAGGCCGGAGCGATGCCTCGACAGAGCAAGTCAGAAGAACGCATCAACTGTAATACTTGATGAAGTCTCTAAAACTCTTATTGTGCGAGAAATCATTGGCAAGGCAAGATGGATCGCATGAGGGACTGTATAGCAAAGAAGGGGATGCATGAGCCTGGGAATAGAGGGTGAGTGACCGCAAGGAAGAGGAGACTTCAATAATTATTGTAAATTATTGGTTGGGATCATGCACACAATGGGTATGTCAAGAAAATAATGGGACATGTTAGTAGACAACCAACTGGATGTGGATCCATGAAATTTCACAGATAAGTATTGTGTTGAAATGAATATTTCCTCTTGAGTTTTGAACAGAAATACCTTGTTTTTCTTTGGATGAAATTGTGATTAATATACTTGTTGTTTGAAATTATTGTAGGCATGTGACATAGGCCAAGAGTATGGGAAAGGACCCGACCAAGAAGAGGAAAACATTGTTGAAGCAACTGAAAGATGGAAACATGCCTATTGTTTCAAGATGCAAAGAACATTGAGGACAATGTCACTTTAAAGGGGAGGGGATTGTAACACCCCTGTTTTCCTAGTTTGTAAACTTAATTGTTATTATTGTCAAAAACCATTGATAGGTCTGTTGGGTGTAAATTTTGAAAGATGGTGAACCTTTGAAAGGGGATGAGATGTAAAAAAAAATGTTATTAATATAAGAATAAAATGTTGAATAACTGTTGAAGGGGATTTCCTATACAGATTATGATGTCATGAGAGAGAATGGTGAGGTGAACCATGTGTTAAGTGTCTGAATAGATCTAAAGATAAATCTAAAAATAACCAAGAATCTCAACAAGAATAATCCAAACCATTCACCAAATATTGAACACAAGAAATAGAGAAAACCCTTGAGGTAGGGTAACACCATATATTAATCCTTAAGGAAGGATAACACTCCTCAAGCAATTTTTGATACATTCGCAATATTATTCACTATGTTTCATTACATTGCTTACACTTCTTTATATATCTCTCTCTATCTCCTAGGAACCTTTTAGAGAGTTTTCTCACATTTATTACATCTAACTACCATAGTGGGTCTTTATTAATATAGTGGACCTAATCCACCTTACATTGAATGACCACATTCTCATATATTAAATGACTTCCATTAATAATACATAACCACATTCCCATTGGGTACCTCCCTAGGTACCCCATATTACCTCCCTATGTATACTACATATACATAACCACATTCCCATTGGGTACCTCCCTAAGTACCCCATATTACCTCCCTGGGTATACTACATTCCATCCCCCTTCACATGTTTCATCCTCGAAACATGAGAATAAACCATACAATATGATCGTCTAAGAAATGTAGCCAACTAGTACCAAGTACAACCATCCATCCATCCCAATGGAAGTCGAACATGATGTCCATATGTTGCCTTGCCAACCTGATATTGCTTTGCATCGTGTCGGGGTTTCCATGGGATTGTTTCTGTAGCCCAAGCTCTTCCCATAGTGTGGGTATTCCTCCATGCACCTCTTGATCAGTTTCATGTCTGGTGCCCTTCTAGTGCATAAATGTGTTGATGCACACGCCCTTGCCTTGAGGACTGTTGTGTCTCTATATGATGTGGATGGCAATATACAACAACTGTAGGAATTTGTTATTTTTTCTTCAAATCTGCAACACTTTGCTCCTTTGAGTCAATGACCTCCTTAGCTTCATGATTATGTACTTCCTGTAGTTTTGATTCATCTCCTTCTCTAGACTCTGCCTCTGATTCAACTTCAGACTCGACAATAACTTCTTTGCTAGCTTCCATGGGCCCATCTTTCTTACTAAGAGACACATCCTGCAATGTAATTTTCTTTTTCTTGTACCAAATTTTTAGAAAATTCTTTTGCACATTAATATTAATGGTACCCACTGATTCTATCCAAAGATATACCAAAACAATGTCTTCATCACCCATATCTAAAGCCTCAAAATCTGAATGCAACACATATTTATCCATACTGAGCTTCAAATCTTTAAAATGTTTAACATTTTCACCTGCAACCTGTTTGCTTTGAATATTCTTTGTCAGAACTTGCAATCTATTAACCAACTGAATATTGATAAAATTTTGTTTACAACTAGGGTTAATAGAAACAATGACATTTTCTTTATGAATACAACCATGAACTTGTAATATAGATTTTCCACATGAAAATAAACTTTTGGTGATGTTTTTATCCTTACTCTTTGTATGAGACCACTTGTCTAAAAGTAATTTTTCAAGTGATTCCTCAAAAAGTGACATCCACTCAGAATGTTGAAATGATTTCCACCATATGAGAGCATCACCTTTGAAACCCCAGTCTACAAAACATTTCCACTTCTCTTTCCATGATGACTTGTGAGATTGTATAAATTCTTCAATACTAGGGCCATCATCTCTTCCAGTAAAAAACATCATGCTTGGAATAAATCTTCAACAAAAACTAAAGTTAAAAATAACTTACTACAGAAAAATGCGACTTTTTCTTGAAAAACCCTGAAAAGCTGTTGAATTTAAAATGCTCATAACTTTACTTCCCAGACTCCATTTCGGTTGATTTTTTTTTAAATTGGGTATTTTTATGAGAGGAATTCAAATACCCAATTTGTTTAGCCAAATTGTGATAAAAAAAAATTCAGATATGAACCTGAAGTGCATCGCCCTCTTTTTTTTTTAGAAAAAATCTGCAAAAAGAGACAAAATTTTATCCCCTTCTTTGGCCAAAGAAAGTGCTCTGATACCAATTGTTAAGTACCTAAATAGATCTGAAGATAAATCTCAAAATAAACCCACAATATGTTCACTTGCCTCTTCGAGAGGGAAACCTCCTAATGAGCTTCATCTCCAAATACAATACTTCTTTTCATGTCCCGTTACATTGCTTGAACCCCTTTATATAGTGCTACCATCACTTAAGAACATTCTAGAGGAGGAATCTTCTAGAAGTAGAACCTTCTAAGAAGTCCTCTTACATTTATTATATCTAACTACCCATTTATTATATCTA
>ML877041.1:0-10161 GCA_009831015.1 Picea engelmannii | reverse complement strand
TGATCAATCCACAATGGGGATTGATCCTATGAATAATATATCAATAATAATAAGAATACACTTTGCAGTTACATTATTTCAACAAGTTTTCTATCATAAAAACCCCTTTGCATTTTTCATATTTGTTTTTCATAGTTAAACATCTTATTTTCTGGAATAAATAAGTGATTTCCAGCCACAACAAGGTTATTTCTTTGCTGGAATAATTTTCTAGGTTAGACACTAGGGGGATTTGAACCCCAAACTCTGCAAGTAATTTCCAGATTGCTGGAAATTGCGATTTTATTGCATATTTGAAGTCTTGGGCTACAGACATTGTTGTTAACTTGCTGCCCAAGCCTCCCCACCCACAGATCTGTTGATCCAAAGTGTTTTCACACTTGTGGGGGCCTCAAAAAGGCCATTTTCTTTGTTGTTTTCTGCGTTTTGTGTTCATTTTGTAGATCTGAAAGTTCAGAACAACGAAAAATTAAGTCATGTACGGCCATTTGTTAAGAGCTAAACCAAGGGTATCTTCTCTAAATTGGTAAAGGAATTTATCACTCTTTTTTCATTCATTTATTGACTCATTTTATGAAGTTTGAGTGATATTTTACTTGCTGGTCTGCGTTATTTTTCTGCAATTTATTCCATTCCAGATCAGTAGTATTCAACTAATTAATTCCTACCTTCACCTTAGAACAGTTATACAAGGCACCGGTCTACTAAGCTTTGGTGAAGTCTCTTGTTTGTGATAGGGAAGCCTCCCATAGTCTTTCGTAAGTGTTGGGCTTAAAGAGTGGGGACTTGTGCCGAGGCAACAGTGGGCACTCATCCGGTGTGGTACCACCTTAGCGCCTCGAAAGGACCTTGACGAGACCGCTAATCTGGGCGGTAACAGGATCCTAAAGATACCATTTTCATTGAGTTCATCTCTGGTTTGCTTCTCCAAGATTTAATTTACATTAGATCAATGGAAAGAATTCATGAGGAATTTTTACAATATTCCCATGTTTGTATGTCTAAATGTAATATAAAAGATTGAATAATGAGAGAAAAGAAAAGAAGCCAGAAGTTTCATTTCTAAGAAAGCAATTCCAGAAAACTACCAATATGTAAATACCACATTATTTTGCATGCATATTAAATGTGAAAAATGCAAAAGCAAGATTTTCTTTTTTTTTTTTGCTAATTGGTTACCATAGGACTCACCTTGCATATACCATAAGACAAAGAAGAATCAGTTGGTTTCTGTCGTCACTCCCAATGTCATATAGTAGAATTCAATCCTTGTATTGTTTCGTAGCGTTCTCCACCATTCAGATACTAAGCTGGTCGGTTCAAAGGGGACTCATGTAATCCTTTCAAGAATAGAACGCAAGTAAGCATCAGTTCTTGACTGTCATGAAGCAGCTTACTCCTAACAACTTATTCTATGTTTCTGTAAAAGAACCCTCACCCTTGATTTCAATATGCTTCAAATATTTTTCTTTTGCAAAGTGTCAAAAGCTAGCCTGTGGCACTTCCCAGTTTCTAGAGCACATGCTGCTTTCCTCAATTGCATGTCCTCACCTTGCAAGTCAGAATGCAGTGACTTCATTGATGCAAGATCACACAATTAAAATATGATCCCAACTTGGTAGTGAAACAACAGAGAGGCATTTTGGCATCATAATTAATTAGGAATACAAGCGACCGTTGCATGCTTTGCACATTTGAAAAACTGTTGCCAGGAATTTCAATTGGTGACCCTTTTCCCACGATGTGCATTGAACCTTAAAGCATAAAACTGTTGGAACTAAACCTTTCCCACATCAAACCATAGCATTCCCATTGCAGAAATATTTATGAATATCATAAGCCTTTTGTATGGATGAAACAATAAGAATAAAAATATATGCACCGGACCATTACAATTACACTACTTGATCTTGCAGTCTATTTCACTTTGTTTTTTAAGCAGCACGTTGTCGATCACATGTTTTGAAATTAATCGTCCCTCAAGCATCTCATGTAAGAGCTCACTTCCTTCTTTTGTCATGCCTTTCCTGAGAAAACCATTAATAAGCACAGTATATGTAACCTCATTGGGTGAAATACCCCTTTCCGTCATTTCATCACGAAGTTTACATGCCCCTTGCATATCCCCTTTGCTGCACAGCCCTTGGATTAGTATTGTGTATGTAACAACATTAGGAAGAGGACCCTTTTTAACCATTTCATCTAGTAGCTTAAAAGCTCTCTGCATGTTGCCTTGCTTGCATTGTGTATCGATCAACATGGAATTTGTAAATTCATCAAACTCTATATGCTTCCCTCTCATTTCATTCAAAATGTCGTCTGCTTCCTCCATCTGACCACTTTTTAAGAGTCCATCAATGAGTGTGTTGTATGTTACAACATTTGGTGCAATATTCTTTTCAATCATTTCATCACGTAAGAGGAAAGCATCTACCATGTTTCCTTCCTTGCAATATCCATTAATTAAGGTGTTGTATGTAATACAGTTAGGAACCAACTTTTTGTGTGTGATTTCCTTGAATAGTTCTGTTGCTTCTTGTATTTTACCTTGTGCAGTAAGACCACTAATGAGAGAATTGTACGTAACAATATTTGGTGCAAAACCTTTTTGAACCATTTCATCAAGGAACCTATAAGCCTCATCCATTTTGAGATTCTTTCCATGCCCATCAATCAATATGTTATAAGAGATCTCATTAGGAGTCACACCATTTTCCACCATTTCACTGAAGAGATCGACTGCTTGTTGCATCTTACCTTCATCACAAAGACCCCTGATGAGAGAACTATATATTAGAGTGTTAGGAACTATACCTTTTTCCAACATTTCCTCACGTAGCTTAAAAGCTTCTCGTAAATTCCCCTGTTTACAGTATCCATATATCAGCAAAGCATGAGAAGTCACGTTTGGAACCAGACCCCTTTCAAGCATTTCTTTTATCAGTTTGTCTGCCTCTTGCATCTTACCTGTTTTTGCAAGTCCACTGAGAAGTGAGTTGTATGTTGAAATATTTGGCATATAGCCTTCTGCTAGCATTTTGTCAAAAAACTTAACGGCCATCTCCACATTTCCTGCCTTGCAATATCCATCAACAAATATATTATAACTAACTTCATTGGGGACAACATGATTCACCAGCATTTCCTGAAGTAGTTCATTTGCCTCCTTTATCTTGCCTACTTTGCAGAGTCCAAGGAGTGCTGCATTATAGGTAAAAATGTTACGTGAAAGCCCCCTTTGTAGCATTTCATCTTGCAATTTGAAAGCATCCTGCACATTTCCTTCCTTACAGAGTGCATCCATCACAGTATTGTAAGTTACAGTGTCAGGAACTAAACCCCATTCTCCCAAATTTTCTTCCCAAAATTTTTGTGCTTCTGCCACCTTGCCTTCCTTACAAAGTCTCCTAATGAAAGCATTGTAGGTGTGCATATTGGGAGCACAACCCTTTACCAGCATTTCATCAAATAGCTTGGATGCAGCTTCCATATTTCCTGCCAAACAGTATCCACAAATTAAGCTGTTATAAACAACAGAATCAGGGACGATATTCTTCTCCAACATTCTATGAAACAAGTTGACAGCCTCCCCCATCTTAGATTGTTTACAGAGGCTAGTAATAAGTGTTGTGTAAGTAACCAAATCAGCTTCAAAACCCTTTTGCATCATTTCATCATAAAGACAGAGAGCCTCTTCTATTGCACCTTTCTGACAATGCCCGTGCATTAGTGTGCTGTATGTAATACGATCAGGAGCCAGACATTTCTCCAACATTTCCTTAAAAAGTCCAGCAGCTGCATCAATGTTTCCTGTTCTGCAAATGCCATCTATGAGAATATTATAAGTAATAACATTAGGTGTGATTCCTTTTCTCACCATTTCATCATATAACTCACATTCTTGCTGCACATTGCCTGTCTTGAAATGCCCATCAATCAATGTATTGTATAAAACTGCATCTGCAGCCAAACCCTTCTCATGCATTTCATTCATAAGCTGATTTACTGAATCAATCTCACCCTTCTTAATAAGACCCTTGATGAGGGAAGCATAAGTAATGACATCAAGTGTAATGCCCCTTTCACACATTTTTTCACGTAGACACAATGCCTCGTGTATATTCCCCTGATTGATGTACCCATCAATCAAAATGTTATAAGTAGAAACGTCAGGAGGCAACCCTCTTTCTAGCATTTTTTGTAGATAGTTGATTGCCTTATCCATCTTACCTTCCGTACAAAATTTCCTAATAAACAGATTATAAGTAAAAGCACTAGGCCTGACCCCTCTTTCGACCATTATCATTTGTAACTTCTCAGCTTCCTCTATGCTACCTGCTCTGCAATATCCGTCAATCAGATTATTGTATGTAAAATTGTCAGGAACCAAACCATTTTCCATCATTTCCTGCAAAACCTTGTTTGCATCCTCTATCCTGCCTTGCTTAGAAAACCCACCTAAGATTGCATTATAAGTTCTAATATCAGGTAACAGACCCCTCAGAACCATTTCATCTCTCAGTTTTAAAGCCTCCTCAATATTACCTTCCTTGCAAAATCCACCAATCAGAGTGTTGTAATTAACATGGTCTGGAAACAAGCCTTTTTCCAACATTTCATCCAATAGCTGTCTAGCCTTACCCATTTTACCAATCTGACAAAGCCCACTAACGAGAGCAGTGTAGGTAAAAACATCGGGCTGAACACCACTTTTAACCACCTTATTAAATAAGTCTAAGGCTTCCTGCACATTACCAGCTTTGCAGTACCCATCGATAACAGGAGTGTAAGTAATGCAATCAGCTCTCAATCCCACTTTCTCAATTTCTTCCAACAGCTTTACTGCATAATCCATCTTTCCCTCCTTGCTGAGACCGCTGATGAGAATGCTGTAGGCCTTCAAGTTTAGCTTTAGCCCTTTTTGAACCATCTCATCCACCCTCTGGAAAGCACCACACATATCCTTCGATGCACAGTGTCCATGAATTAATACATTATAAGTAGCTGCATCTGGTTTGAGACCTTGCTCAGTCATTTCTCGCAAAGCCTCACCCGCCTCTTTCATTCTACTATGCCTACAAAGTCCATTGATGAGTGAAGTGTAAGTGAACTTATCAGGAAAAACACCCTTTTCAATCATTTCTTTTTTCAGCTTCAACCCCTCATCCAAATCCCCTTTTTTGCAATAGCCATCAATCAAAGTATTATAAGTCACCACATTTGGTGCGCAGTTGTGCTTCAACATTTCAATTCTCAACTCGTTTGCTTTCTCTAAACTCCCTTCCTTGCACAGAGAATTAATCATCATACTATAGACATAGACATTGGGAAAGGGACCTGAACTAATCATCTCTCTATACACTTTCCAAGCCATGTCTTTGCAATTTGATTTCAAGAACAGACCAATAAGGCTACTACATGACCTTGAATCAGGCATCAGTCCATGCCTCCCCATTCTATGAAATATTTCATATGATTCATGGACCATTGTGGCCTTAGTATAGATACTAATCAATATATCAAAAACAACAGAACTGCTGGACTCAAATGCACTATAAGTAGAAATAATCACCTCAAAGATCTCAGAGGCTGAATTATTTTTCCATAACTGATAAAGCAAATCATGGGCACAACCATAGATTTTCAAACTACAAAATTTATGAGCGAAAATGCAGCATACTTGAGGGCTAAGATTAAGGTCCTTCCTCATCAATCTGAAAAACCTGAAGGCCAATCTGCGATCAATATTTATGTGTTTCAACACATGTATTATATGATCTGGTTTCAATAATTTTAATACGGGACGGATTTCACTAAATGATCCTTGCCGTAGATTCATACAAACACTATCAACGAGCTCAGATTCTTGCAGTGAAAAGGGGTTTTGTAGGGTTTTAGAGATTTTATGAACCTCGGGACCATCGTGCATTGTAGAAAAAGATGCTGGCGATGCAGAAAAACGTTCAGTTGGGTCGCTTCTGCTGCTAATTTGGCGAGCTACAAACCATCGAAAATGCATTGGGTGCAAGTCTTTGGCTGATTTCGGTAGTCTTTGGCTGAGCCGATGTGGAAAAAATAGCGATTTTGCGCAGAACTCAGATGCGCACAGTGTCCCAGCGTATGCATTTCCCATCTGGAAGGTTTTCTGGTGCGATTTCTGAATTTGGTAAGCCATGAATTGGCCCACATATTGAAGCATTGGAACCAATAACATTCTGAGTTTCAAAATATAAGAAAATTTCATCCCTTTGAACCTCCCAAGCACATCAAGATGGGTGATGTTTAGAGATTTGGTCTTTGTTTGCAATAGTTCAGTTATGATGAATCATTCAGCAAGTTATGCAAGTTATGTGGAGTTGATGGAAAATTTGGTTTCCCTGGCTGTCACATGTTTCCTTAGCTCGGAAGAAAACATTTGTGTTTTTTTCTTTTAAAACTTCTTATATATATCTATATATATGAAATTTAGGTTATCAATAATAAGCTGGAGATTAAACGCGAAATTAAATAAATAATTATAACAGATATATGAAAGAGCTTGCCAATTACATATATCAAAAACTCACAACCCAATGTAAACCAAGAGGTTTTATAAATATGAACGGATCACATGCTTGCTTACAAATAAAATCACTTTCCATAAATTCCATTAAAAGCTAGTGAAAGCTAAAAAAAGATATTTGTAGCCTTTATATGAGGTTTAGTTCTTGCTCTTAAGGTAGATGATTGAATAGTATCTTGTGCTTGGCTCCATTTTGTTGCTTGTGCTTGGCTCCATTTTGTTGCTTGTGCTTCTTCTTGACATATTTTTGTGTGTGTTTGGCTCCATTTTGTTGGGACTTCTTGTTGACATATTGGTTGGGGGAGTGGGTTTATGAGTTGTACAAATCTTTACATGTTATGAAGGTTATATTAATGGAGGCAATTTCACAATGGTTCATTGACATATTGTTAAATTGATTGTGGGATGCAGGTGCATTCAATAATTTCATCATCTCCAATAATTTTTTGTTTTTATGCAGTGGTATGTGTATGAATAAAAGTCATATACACTCATGGTGTACATCTTGAAATTGTTTTTACGACTATAAAATCAAATATTCCCTCTTCACTCTTCCCTTTGTACATCATCTTGAGGGAAGTCAATGTCAATGTGTTTGTTGTCCTTTGTTGCATCATCTTAACCATTTTCTTAATGGAGGGAATCCCCATCCATCAAGGCATCTTCTACAAAGGGGATTTGGTTTCGACGAGAGATCAATTTCTAATAACACCAGCATAGACCCATCTTAAGTTTGGATCTATCATGCGCTGAAAGACATCAAATTCCTTGAGGTGCAAACTTTTTTTTTACACAACTTGGATAAAGGTTTGCACCACAAGAGAACTTGTTTTTTACACAAATTGAGTAAATATTTGCACCACAAGGGATATAATCCCTTTCACGCATGATAGATCTGAGTTAAGATGGATTTATGTTGGTTCTTAAGATATATATATATATATATATATATATATATATAAGAGATGTAACTAAAAGTAAAAAAATTATTATTCCATTGATAGGAGATTTTTATGTCTTAGTATGATGGATATGTGTAATTCCCTTGGTGCTAAACATGGAGTTGACATTATGCCACATGTCAACTTCATCTTTAACAAGGAAGGAAGAATAAACTTTTTACTTTTAATTACTCTCACTCTCTTTCACTCTTTCTATATAAAGTTGATATATAATTATTTTAGTGAAGGTAGATCTCGAAATATTTTATKTATGGCCAACATGGAAATATTTTTGTGTTATTAATATTTGTTTAAATGCCACATGTCAACTCCATGTTGAGCACAGAAGGAATTACATATCTCCCTCRTATTGGGCTGTAGAAAGCGCCTTTCTGCRCAAAAATTGAATTTTCATATTTCTTTCTAGCTATGTCAATGAAACCTTAACCTCCATGGACTATTGGTTATTCTCTTCAAAATGAAGCCAAGGAGCTGGAACTTCTTCTCTATTCTCATTTAGTCAAAGGTTCRTTGAAAGAATATGGTGAAAGACATAATCTAGTCTAGAGTTAACAACTCCTAAAGCTTATATGCATGATCATTCARAGTCTTTTTAACCTCCTAGAGTGTGTTCAAGGACTCTTCTCCTTTTTGAGCATGTCTCCCATAAATATAAAACTGTTAGGTTTACCTCAAAGAGGTGTGAATGGAGTCTCACAACTTTTTCTCCCTCCCAATTCAAAGAATGTGCAAATTGGTTATGGTTAACTATAATGTCAATTAAGACAAAGAGGGCATTGGTGTTAGAAATGGAAAATATTTAGACCAACAATGAATGAGAACATGTGGAGTGAAGAACTTTCTTATAAATAGGTTCATCTCAACCACCACATTTAGTTCAAGGCGGTTGGATTAATAATAAAACATTTATCCCTTATGTCTAAGAATGTTGACATGCATGGGGAGAGAAGGAGCAAAAAGTGTGATGGGACAAGGGTTAAGGAGCCTTCAATGTGTCCCTCTAATATATGTTGAAAATATCCTTTGGACCTAAGTGCCATAGTCCTACAAACATGAGAGATCATGTCAAGCTCACGGTCCCATATTTTAAGGAAAAGAGGTACTAGTGGTTACACAAGGGCACCTCCCTCTCTTACCTTTCAATAAATGGATCTATGACATATCGAGTGATCAATCCAATAGTTTTTGTTACCTTGATAATATATATTATGAGGAGAAAGAAAAGAATCTAGGGAGGCCCTCCCCATTTCTTCATCCCCAAGCCAACTTCTTTTGGTTTCAACTATCATGGAGGCACAAAATCTGTGATTGGTGGTTTGGAGAAGCAAACTTAATGTCGATGTAAGGACTCTCTCTAGATAAACTTGGTGTCGGTGTAAGGACTCTCTCCAGATGTTTGACCCTAATTGGCAACAAAAGGGGCTTGTCTATGGCAATTGGGTCACCTGGACCAACTATAGGCAAGCATGTAGATAGGGTTCAAGCTCAATTAGATCGATTCTATGGTCCTCAAGAGGATGTCCTTTTCAGGTAGACTTTTCCCCGTGGATGTGTTAGTGGATGTGATGGGTTCACATCATCTTCCAATTCAAATTGTGATCTCTTTGAGTCACTCGATGGATCTGCCTCCTTCTTCATTGTTCAAGCTAAACATGTCCCATTTGGAGTTAAAGTATTTATATGCCCTAGTTTAGAGAGTTTGGACCCTCTCCCCTGGGCTAATGGATGCTCAAGGATGGATCCTTTGGTGGGAGGTTGTAGTTTGTTGTGTTATTAAGTTTATGAATAATTGGGGTTGGATGATGGCTTATAAGTAGAGAAAGGATTTATGCGCGACACAACTTGGACTGAGGAGATCCACATATTTCTTGAAGAGGAACTCCATAATGTGACTCTTCAAGAGGAGGCTATGAAGTTGGAACACCATTAGTAATGTTTTTTGTTGTTTGGATTATGAAGTATTCACCTTAGGTAGACTTTCAGAGTTTCTTAACCATGGTCTAGTTAAACTTATTCCCAAGAATGCAACAAGAGATTCTATTGGGGGTTGGTGGCCTATCACTTTGTTCACAGTTCCATATAAAAGCATGGCAAAGATGATAGCCTCGAGGATATGCCCGGTTGCACGGTATGTTGTGCACCAAGAGCATACTATTTTTATTTAGGGGAGGCTTTGTAGTGGGCTTAAGAAATTGGCCAACAATCCCTTTTTTAAAAATTGACTTGTAAAAGGCTTATGATCGAGTTAACTAGTCTCTCATTTTGAAGATGTTGACTTGTTTGGGTTTTAGACCATGTTGTGTTGTCATAGTGAATACCCTCTTCACTAATGCTTTATTCTTTGTCTCAATCAATATTTCAAACAATGTATCACTATGAATGAATATAGAATATGTTGGTTTTCCCGGTTTCGGTTTCCAGGGGAAAAATCTCTGTGAATGTGTGTATTTGCCATTGTATCTTTTGTGTTCTTTTATTGAAAATCTATTTGCAATAAAATATTGTACAAGGTTAAAATCTACATTTGGTATGAGAGCTTTGTTGGCTTCAGGGGGACGCCTTTGTGGTCAAGGGTTTGGTTCAGGACTGTGATAAGCCTTGTTACAGTGGGAGATCTGTGGTATTGATTTTTCAGGT
>WSFP011468595.1:0-18049 GCA_009831015.1 Picea engelmannii | reverse complement strand
CGTACTGTCTTCAAAAGTGTGATTTTGAGAAGCTGATAAGTGTAACTTTCTCCATGAAAATGATCTTAGTGAAGAGTCAGATCTTCTATCACCATGTCATTATCATGTCATCATCTTGATAACCAAAAATGAGGATAACAACCCCCCTCACAACATAACCCTGTGTGGTTTTGATGGCCATTTCACTTCAATCCTTTTTCATACCTCTGCACCTCAAATTTATGAAGACGATGTTAGTATGCGATGTCCATTTGATTGACAACCTTCACTTGATTGGGTTTTGTTTGAGAGTCTGTGTGAGGGAATTAAACTATATTAAATTATAACCAATTGGAATGAAATATTATTCCGTGCATAAGCTAGTAGCTAGACACCAGCTTCCAAGAGTGTTAGAATGCGAGATTCCATATTACACCTGTGTGACAGTTATGTTCTCTTCCTTGAATTTTGCTACCAACAAATTTATGTGCTTTTTATGGGCTCCAAGACTGCTAAATTTGTTTTATAATAAGAAACAATCCTCGACCTATGACCATATCCTAAGTAATCCTGTGTTGACTCGATGGCTTAAAATCTAGCGATGATGACAAAATTATCCAGGAGCCCTTGCCTTATCTATTCACATATTTGTGCGGATTGATTTTCTAGACAAAGGTTCATTGTACTACAACATGTTTTTGATTATAAATAGTGAGTAAACTGGTACAATCAATCGATTGAAAAATTTTACGAGTGGATGGACATCTAAAAGTCTCTTTTGAACAAAATTTATTTTCCTTGTATGCATCATAGAAGTACGACTCTCGGGTTACATGCTCCACTTCTTGTTGACCAGTTGGGCTTGCATTTTTCTACACCAGGCCAATGAAAATTTTCCATTACAAATTTACCTGTTTCCGAAGGCGAATCTACCTGCCCTTGACTGTGATTTTCCTTTAATCATGCTTGAAATTGATAGGTCGGCTTTTGGATTTAGATGCATTTCCATCGATGGGACCCCAGCATATTTTCATACTGACTATTTATTATTCTAATTTTTACTGTACACATATTTATTTGATTACTGTTGCACATATTTTAATTACCACGAATTGTCATTAAGATGATTGTGTTGCATCTTTAAAGACCACAAGTCTCCTTAAATGATTGACTGACTGTTGCTATTAAGAGGACACACATTTACATAAACGTTGACTGTGTTTTGGCTGTTGAATGACCACAAGATGATCCTTCTGCAGTTTCATATTGTTTTTTTAATTTCTCCTTCAAATTGAAATGCCTTTTACGTATTTGTGCAATCTTGGATGCTCAATGTTCTTTGAATAGTAGTGTTATAATAAAAACAATTGATTTAACAGTAGGTTTATAATACCAGGGAGGTAACAGGTGACAAGCATGATACTATTTTTATATAAATTATTGGGAGTGATTGAATGATATAGTCAACTTTTCTCCTCATTCAAGAAATTCTCGATTTCCCATTTTATTATTGACTCATAATATTTATTTAATTATGACTGAATATGATTTTGAGATTTATCAAATTAAAACTTTATTAATGTTTAAAATTTTCATTTAAATTTAAACTAATTCATTTAAATTTAAATTAATTCATTTAAATTTAAATTTGTTATTAATACTAATATAACATTTAAAACTCTCAGTAAAATTTGTTGTCATAATTTTTTTTTTAAGTAAAAAAGAAGATCCTGTTATATTACGATTGAAAAATTACAGAGCACTGTTGAAGTGCCAGTTGTCCCTCCTGGAAAGGAAACCGAGACAGCTGGCCAATTCATGCCACTTGTCAAACTTAAAATTTCAGGCTGCCATCCTGCCCGAGGGAAACCATGATGCATGGCCATATTCAGAATGTGTCTATACTTCACTATGCTACTGCTATCAATTCCATAAGCTAACAATAGAAAAAAATTCCTAACTAGGAGCATACAGGAAAACCTTTTAGCCGGTGTCCTTGTAATTGTCTTCATTCTTGTCGCTTCTTACCGGAATTGCGTAGACCTGTGCGAAGGTGGGGTATTGATGTCTTGGATTGGTGCTGGAGTGGGAAGCGTAAATCATATCTAGGCATTGGTTGATTCGAATAGCTTTGAAAATCTGGTCATCCACCATGCTGTGTATGCGAAGATTAATTCCAGGTGCTCCAGGTGAAGAAGTGGTGGTTGGTCCTGCAAGTTTTGTGTAGTGGAGAAGAGGGGAGCTTCTAGCCGTCTTCCGACCTCATCCTGGTGCTCTCTCTGCCTATCCTTTTGCACCATTTTCTGACGAGGTTCGTTGATGGGGATGTTTCCTTTTATTTATTCCAGTATTTCTTCCTCCATGAAGTAAGGTGTAAATTCCTCATCTGGCATGTCCCTATGCCTGTGTGATGTTCTTGGAGTAGGGGTGATGGCATCCTCTCTGAAACAAGCAGAGGGATTCCAATTGTCTGGGACCGTGAAGAGGAGATTCTTGAAATAGTCCTGGATAGAATCATTCAGAGTGATCTCCTCAACGTACACCATGGGAGGCATTCCAATTCTTCTAGATTTCTTGGATCTCCTTCTACTAGCTAGAGCCAGTGCTCTTTCAAAGTTCTTATGTCTCTTTCTTCATGAGTTGGCCGCATACCAAGTTGCGTCTTTGCGAGGCCGTCCCCTTACTCTTGGCATGCTTAGAAGCAAAGTTGTTGTCAAAATGCTAGCTGAGAGGGTGTCGTTGTTACTAATTATCAAAGGTTCAGCCTTCAGCTCTGCAACCTACAAATGAATTACAAAGCCTCCAAGGTTGTTGATAAGGATGGATATAGAAGTTGTGGCCATTAAGGTTGTGGTGCTAATGCGTTGGGTGATCATCCTCCTCGCACAAGTGAGAGGCCTCGTCATGTGGTAATGGCTGCCTGGGTTTAATCCCATCATAAATGACGAGGAGATGAGAGATGGTGGCTGTCATTTATGGCACCACCCGGCTCTGTTCCACGTGTCCTTCCCTTTCTTCATGGCACCCCATCCGGGGTTGTCATAATTATTAGATGCTGAATATTTTATTTATTTTTAATGATATTATATGGAATATATATTTTTATATATTTTTAAATGTCACTTGTCAACTTCATGTGGATCTTGGAAGAAACATATGCCTCATAATCATCTACAAAAATACCATTAAGCACAACAATAAATATTACAATCTTAACCATTAACCAACCACAACTTATTTGTCATAAGGTCAGCAGGGTAGAAATTTGACAGGCACTTTTTGTTTTTATTTTTTCGTCATTTAATTTTTTTGTGTCATATGTCGCGCCTTAAGATTGTATGCATGTCTTGTTTGCATCGAACGGGTAGTCATTCCTCGTTGTCCTACACATGTCTCACCCATTTGCTCTTGTGTCAGTGTGTGGTGTTATAGTTCCCTATTTCCTTGACTATGTTCTTGCGTTCGTCATCAGTGGGGTGGTTAAAATGTTGTCGTCGTCGCCTTCGTTCCTAAAACAAAAAAATTTGCATTATTGTTTCTATTGTAATTGTAGGGGAGGGGTCTTCACATTTGGTATCAGAGCAAGGTTCAACCTGCGACTTGGGATCACTACAGATTTCGTTGTTATGATATTTTATTATAATTTTCTAATTGAGTTGATTTTTATCTGTGTAGGTAATCATGGTTAGATGACATCGCGGAGGCATATGACAGGGTGCTAGGGGAGGAGGGGCGATGCCTCCAGTAGCATCCACACCTAAGGGGTCCAACCCCTAGGGAGACATAGAGGTTGTCGGGCAGGAGAAGAGAACGGTGGGTGATGTGGTTGGAATGATGAGATCTTTTTAGCACATGTATGTGGCATTGATCATCCGTTTAGACAGAGATGAGGCCAGAGTGCTAGCACCCCCTGAGGGTCCACCGCATGCTCCGATCGGTACTGGTGGCATTCACCGTGAGCTCGAGAAGTTCAAATTTATTAATTTCTTTGGTGCCTCAGACGGTGCAGCCACTAGGGCATGGTTAGAGAATATGGCGATGTGCTTTTCACTTCATGACTATACCTCCAACATGAAGGTATACATGGTGGTCTTTCAACTGAAGGGGAGTGCTCTTCTATGGTGGAAGACGTTCCTACCAAATATGAACATGGTCTTCGAAGAAGTTTCATGGGAAGTGTTCAAGCAACATTTCTGAGAGAGGTACATATTAGAGGAATACATTGAGTGTCAGCTCAATGAGTTCAACGCCTTATGATAGAGTGACTGTACAGTGTCTGAGTAATAGGACCATTTTATGGAGCTTCTTCGGTATGCTCCACATCTTAATACTAAGAAACTTAAGGTCAACAGGTTCATGTTTGGCCTTAATGGCAGCATATGTACGAAGGTTAGGATTTTGATGCCTCAAACCTTGCATGATGTTGTCCAGAAGGCCCTCATAGCAGAGGAGGAGCTTATCAATGGGGGTCAGAGCATGACTCCAGTGAGATCACTAGGGAAGGTGTCATCTGGTGCGCGATGGCATCAGACACTAGCTAGACATACGCCAGGATATCGTGGCTTCCAGAGGGGATCCACTTCCACTACACCTCGACGACTAGCGCCTCATCAGGGGACACCTTATTGGGGACCACAACATCAATAGCAGCATTAACCGCAGCAGTAGCAGTTTAGGCATGTTCAACAGAACAGACTAGGA
This sequence comes from Picea engelmannii, assembly GCA_009831015.1. Classification (NCBI taxonomy): domain Eukaryota; kingdom Viridiplantae; phylum Streptophyta; class Pinopsida; order Pinales; family Pinaceae; genus Picea; species Picea engelmannii. The sequence goes on along the minus strand of WSFP011468595.1, from coordinate 13,369 downwards.
TTCTAGTTCGGGGGCTGCCATCTTCTACTTCGGGTACCAGGAGTACTAGGTCAAAGAAGGGGTGTTGGATGTGTGGGGAGCTACACTACCAACATAACTGCCTAGTAGAGAGGACTAGAGAATATGGATCAGTTGGACCCACTACCGTGGGAGAGTTGGGCAAGGCCCCTTAGATTCATGCAGCGGTGAATAACTGCCAAGCAGAGTACCAGTCAATTGTGCTCGAGACATCGGGTATTGTCGCTAACCAGACCCTTAATATTTTTATAGATCCCAGTGCTGCCAAAAGATTCATTTTTAATGCAGTGCTAAAAAGGATTAAGGTAAAGGCAGTCGAACACGACAAGTTTAGCTTCGTAGAGATGGCTTCAGGAGCTAAACTGAAGGTTGGAGGAAAGGTTAAGGGTTGTATCTTTTATCTGGGATAGTTTTTCACCAGGGCCAACCTGTACATCACGATATTAGGATCTTATGACGTCGTGATCAGTATGGGTTGGTTAGAATCACATGAGGTGATACTCAGCTGCAAGATGAATGATTCAGCTTGGTCGATGATGAGGGGCAAAGACGTGTGATTGTAGGAAAAAACCATGGATTTTCTGTGAGGTTCATCTCTTCTTTGTAGATACAGAAGAGCATGCACAAGGGATGTAAGCTTTATGCTATCCTTACGTTAAATGAGAAGGGAGTAGTGGAAGGTCTAGAACACCTTCTTGTGGTGAGAGAGTTTGCAGACGTCTTCCTAGAGGAGTTACCTAGGATGTCGTCGGAGAGAAAATTGGAGTTTACTATAGACCTAAAACCGGGGACTGAACTGATAGAAATAACGCCTTATAGAATGTCGACCCCAAAGTTACAGGAGTTGAGAATGTAACTGAAGGAATTGCTAGACCTGGGACTAATACGTCCAAGTGTGTCACCATGGGGTGCGCCTATTATTTTCATACGAAATAAGGATGGGTCATGGAGGCTCTGCATTGACTACCATCAATTGAACAAAGCAATGATCAAGAAATAGTATTCATTGTCGAGGATACATGATTTGTTTGATCAGATGAAGGGTGTGATGGTGTTATCAAACATCGATTTGTGATCAGGGTATCACTAGTTACGAATCAAGGAGGATGATGTCCCTAAGACCACCTTTAAGACAAGGTTTAGACATTACAATTCTACTATTTTACCGTTTGGACTGACAAACTCCCTAGGGGTATTTATGATTTTGATGAATGGGGTGTTCCGTGAGTACTTGGACAAGTTCGTCCAAGTATTCATTGACGATATTTTGATTTACTCTCGGATGACGGAGGATCATGAGGAGAACTTTAACTTGGTACTATAGTGTCTGCGAGAGCACAAATTGTATGGGAAGTTGTACAAATCCTCATTTTATCAATCAAAGATTCACTACTTAGGGCATGTCATCTTCGGTGAAGGTATCACCATGGATCCAACAAATGTTGAGGCTATTATGGAATGGCCTATGCCTACGAACGTCCCAAAAGTACGTAACTTCATGGGTTTAGTAGGATACTATCGACGGTTTGTCGAGGAATTTTTGAAGATAGAAAATTCGATCACGGAATTGCGGAAGAAGAACAAGACGTTTGTTTGGACCGAGAAATGCATGGAAGCATTTCATAGGCTCAAGGAGCTATTGAAAACAACATCAATACTAAAGGTCCCTGACATGGATGCAGACTTCTTGGTATGCATTGATGCATCCAAGGAAGTCTTAGGCGGAGTCTTAATGAAAGACGGACGAGTGATCGCTTACATCGCGAGGAAACTGAGAAGGCATGAGGAGAACTACGTGATGCACGATTTGGATTTGTCAGCCATCATATATGCCTTGAAGGTTTGGAGACACTACCTTGCTGGATGAAAATTTGAAATAAAGACATACCACTGTTGACTACAACACATCTTTATGCAAAGTGACCTAAACGTGTGACAATGACGTTGGTCGGAACTGCTTAGCGAGTGCGACTTTGATATTACTTACATAAAGGAACATTAAACTGAGTGGCAAATGCATTGAGTCAGAGACCACACATATTTTCGGTGTTTCCTCTTCAAACGAATCTACGTAAAAAGATTCTAACTTTACAGCGTGACGATGACAGGTACAAAGAGGTTGAGGTTTTTATCCGACAAAACGCAATGATGGTACCAATATTTGAAGGATTTATGTTTGACGACGATGGATTATCGAGGTTTAAAATTTGGATTTACGTTTGACAATGATGGATTATTGAGGTTTAAAAATCGGATTTACAGACCACCGAATGACGAGTTGAGGAGCTTGATCCTAAGAGAGGCTCATAGAGAGGTATATATGGCTCAGCTGAGAGTCACGAAGATGAGGGCAGACCTTAAACGCTTATTCTTCTGGAAGGGAATGAAGGCATTTAAATAGTCTACTATGTGGCCAGATGTCTATAATGTCAGCAGGTAAAGGCTGTACATAGACACCCAACAGGATTACTACAGCCACACGCTATTCTGGAATCGAAATGGAAGGTTATTTCAATGGATTTTATTGTTCGATTTCCACTATCGGCAAGGAGACATGACTCGATTTTCGTAGTAGTAGACACTTTGACAAAGAGTACTCACTTTATTCCTGTGTGTATGATGTATCAAGCACGTGACATAGGTAGAGTTTTCATCAGTGAGATTGTCAGGTTGCATGGCATGCCTAAGAGGATTATATCCAATTGAGGATCGGTGTTTACTGGACGATTTTGGACGAGTTTCCAAGAAGCCTTGGGAACCCAACTTAAATTCAGTACTGCGTATCACCCAGAGACTGATGGGCACACCGAACGAACAAACCAGACCTTGGAGGACATGTTGAACATGTATGTGATGGACCAACAAAAGCATTGGGAGGAATTATTTCCATTGGTATAATTTTCTTATAACAACAGTTACCAAAGCACCATTAAGATGGAGCCTTTCGAGTTTATTTACGGGTGACCGTGTCAAACACCTTTGAGTTGGGATCGACTTGAGGATAGGGTCTGGGTGGGAACATAAGTGATCCAAGAAATGGAAGAGAAAATAAAAACAATAAGACAAAGGATTAAAGAAGCATAGGATTGACAAAAGAGTCATGTCGATGCCCACTGTGTCGACGATAGTTACAAGGTTGGTGATTGAGTCTTCTTGCGGGTAAAACTACATAAGAGTTCGATCAATTTTGGAAAGGGATCTAAAATCTCTCTTTGGTTCATGGGACCTTTTGAGATTGTGGAGAGAAAGGGGCTTGTGGCCTATCAACTAGACTTTCCTGATTCTTTGTGGCATATGCACGATGTTTTTCTTGTATCTGTTTTGAGACATTATATTAGTGATCCTACACATGTTATTGACATGAGTTCTTTCAAGGTATCATATGAGGAGGCTCTCACGACTGATCCGATCCGCATCTTGGATCATCGCGTTCGATAGCTATGGCATCGAATAGTAGAGCAGGACAAGGTCTAGTGGGACAGTTATAGTCCACATTCGGCGACCTGGGAGGATGCATATGATATGAGTCAACAATTTCCATTTTTGTTTGATAGATAGACTTATGATACAGTGATACACATTATTTCGGCACTTATAATGTGAAACTTCGGGACTAAGTTTATACTAAGAGGGGTTTTATATAACATCTCTCTCTTGTGCACACTGAGTAAACTTATTCTTTGAGGACACTTGCTCACAAGTGATCCAGATTATAATACTATTAAACATTTGATTTTGATTATGAGGCGGTATGGGTTGATGACATGTTGTTTTTTTGCATTCACTTAGATAGGTGATATTGACTTGGTTTTACTGAGTGTGTAGGATTTTGGACCTCGATGATGAAGAGGCATCGATGGAACCCCTTGGACTCCAGATCGAGTCAGGGAGTGAACTATTGGGGTTTGATTGTTTTATATGTGATATTAGTGCATTTGATCAGATGATATGTTTATGGATATATTTCTGACATGATTCATTGATGATGTAGGCTGACAATAACTTGTTGACCACACTCACATGTGGAGTAGAGGGGTCACACAAGACTACCATAGATGTTGAGGGAGAGGTGTGGATAATAGCCCTACCAGAGCCTACTCGCACTCCCATTGTGGCTCGAAATGTAGGGTAGACTGTGACAGTTTCTCACGATGATTCTAAGGGGCGCGCAATAATACAGAGGCCTTATTCTTTAAAGGCCCTTAGTCTCCCACAAGATCACCTGGAATAGTATTGACTCCAAGGGTTTTTTATGTCTACCAAGTCAGTAAAGAGGAGAGTGGCACCCTTGGAGCACATGGTGCGCCCTGAAGGGCATGTCACGCAAGAAAAATGGAAAGAGGTGACTGGCACCCTTGGAGCACGTAGTTCACCCTAAAGGGCACGTCGCATAGGAGAAACATAAAGAGCCGAGTGGCACCCTTGGAGCACCTAGTGCATCCTGAAGGTAACATCGCGTTGTTATTTAATAATTGGATGAACCTAGATGGCTTTAGGATGAATAACATGTTAAGGAAGATTTAAAACTTTTTCCCTAATAAAATGTCGCCCCGCCTAGGAAGATAAAGTTTAGGTCTAAATTATACTTGTGATAAAATATTTATCTATTTAAAAAAATAATAATACAAAAACAAAATAAATAATAATGATAATCTTCATTAATCTTTTGACAAGAAGGGTGTAAGCAATTAAATTGATTCAAAAAATATGTTGGAATAAAATTTAAAAAGGGAAATAATTGTTTTATTATATTATGCTAATTTAAAATTATTATTTAAAAAGGGGAAATAATTTCTTTATTATATTATGATAATTTAAAATTAAAAAGGAAAAAAAAGGAAAAAGATAATTTCTACACCTGCCAATTTGAGTTCTAAATGAAATGGGAAAGAGGAAAATCTAAAAAAAATTAGGAAACTAGGAAAATGAGGGAAACATAAAAAGAAAGGGGAAACACAAGGAAAAATCAAAAGTTTAACTTAGTAAGGTATCTAGCATTTAAGAACTTTATAAATTAACTCAACTAGTAAATTAGTAAGTGGGAAAGTCATTAAAACTTGTAAGGGAATATGGGGGCACCTAGGAGAGATTCTAGGAATGATTTTAGGTGCGTGAGGGAAATAGGGGTAATTAATTAATTAAAGAATTTAAACTATGGTGCAATGAAGGGGATGGGTGACACATGTACGAGGAGGATTATTATGAATTAAATTATTTAAAAATAAATTAAAAGGGGTTTCGGGAAAGTTTTTGACTTAGAAAATCTATATAAAGGAGGGAGGAGGAGGAGGATGGATCTCTTATGTTTTCGTAATGTTACCCTACATAAATTTATACTTGACTGACTTAGCTTGTGGGAGTTGGGATATCCAGCTCAGTGAGGAGCGGTAGCACGGCCTTGCGAGGCTAGATAGGAGCTAGTTGATTCTTTGATTAGTGTTTGTGGCCCCTTTGCGGCTTGGGGGGCTAAGGGGGGAAGAAAAGTACCCCTAGCATTGGCTGGAAGGTACCGGCGAAGTCTCATCGGTCGGCAAGCGGCACGGAACATCAACTTAGGGCGGGCGATTGGGCAACAATACACTTCCTTTATTTCTGCGGCTAGATTGTTAGTATGAATTATGATTTCAGTATGCTTAATTAAGTAAATAATATGATAGTCTTAGCATTCTAGTTGATAACTGAAATTTCCCCATAGCTTTAGCTTGATGTTGATTGATTTCCATGGCGTTCGATCCCTACATGTCTTGACCATCCTGTGGTTTATTGATCGCGATGATTGCGGTTTATTTTGTTTTTCCTTCCGTCCTTAGCTCATCTGTCCTCGCCTGAACAGTTGGCTAGGAGCCTGATCTATGGTCGTCGCTTCGACATTACTAGAACTATGGATCTCAAAACCCTATTTTTTTTGTGCATGGATGAGGAGCGAAGGAGGTTCTTGCCAGTCATCTACCCTTGTTGAATGTTCCAGGTAGCATGTAGTCTTGCACCTTATTATGTTGAGTAAATCCGTTCTTGTTATCGTTCCAAGTTCCATAATTATAACTCTGCGTTTTTTTTGTATTGATGGATAAATTTTAACTGTGCATTTTATACTCTTGATTAAATTAACTCTGTGTTGTGTATTGATGGTCAATTTAGCTCCGTGTGAGATACCTCCATCGTAGCATAACCCTGTGTGGCTTTCATGGCCATTTCCCTGCATCCATTTTCCATACCTCTGCACCCCAAATTTATGAAGACGATGTTAGTCTGCGATGTCCATTTCATTGACAGCCTTCGCTTGACTCAGTTTTGTTTAACAGCGTGTGTGAGGGAATTAACCCATCTTAAATTATAATCAGTTGCAATGAAACCTCATTTCTTGCATAAGCTTGCAGCTAGACACCAGCTTCCAAGAGTGTGAGAATGCCAGATTCCATGTTGCACCCGTGTGATGGTTATGTGCTCTTGTTTGACTTTTGCTACCAACAAATTTCTGTGGTTTTTTATGGGCTCCAGGACTGCTAAATTTGTTTTAAAATAAGAAACAATCCTCGACCCGTGACCATATCCTAAGTAATCAAGTGTTGACTCGATGCTTTAAAATCTGGCGATGATGACAAACTTCTCCGGGATCCCTTGCCTTCTCTGTTCACATATTTGGGCGGATTGATTTTCTGGACAAAGGTTCATTGTACTGCAACATGTTTTTGATTATAAATAGTGAGTAAGATGGTACAATCAATCGATTTCAAACATTTAAGAGTAGATGGACATCTAGAAGTCTCTTTTCAGCAAAATTTATTTGCCTTGTATGCATCATAGAAGTCCGACTCTCTGGTTAGTAACATGCTCCATTTCTTGTTGACCAGTTGGGCCTGCGTTTTTCTACACCAGGCCAACGAAAATTTTCCATTACAAATTAACCTGTTTCCGAAGGCGAATCTACCTTTCCTTGACTGCGATTTTCCTTTATTCATGCTCGAAATTGACAGGTCGGATTTTGGATTTAGATGCATTTCTGTCGATGGGACCCCAACATATTTGCATACTCACTATTTATTATTCTTATTTTTACTGTACACAGATTTTATTTCAATACTGTTGCACATATTTTAATTACCACGAATTTCCATTCAGATGACTGTGTTGCAGCTTTAAAGACCACGAGTCGCCTTAAATGATTGACTGAGTGTTGTTGAACAGACACGAAATTGCCATAAAAGTGGAGCGCGTTTTTGCTGTTGAATGACCACTAGCTGATCCTTCTGCAGTTTCGTATTTTTTTTTTTTATTTCTCCTTCAAATTGAAATGTATTTTACGGTGTTGATGCAATCTTGGATGCTCAATGTTCTTTGAACAGTAGTTTTATATTACAAATAATTGATTTAATAGTAGGTTTATAATACAAGGGAGGTAATATGTGACAAGCGTGATACTATTTTTATATAAATTATTGGGAGTGATTGAATGACAAAGTTAACTTTTCTCGTCATTCAAGCAACTGTCGATTTCCCATTTTATTATTGACTCATAATATTTATTTAATTATGAGTGAATATGCTTTTGATATTTATGAAATTAAAACTTTATTGATATTTAAATTTTTCATTTTTTTATTTAAATTGTTTATTAATACTGCTATAACATTTGAAGCTCTCATTAAAATTTGTTCTCATAATTATTAATTATTAGTTGTTAAATAATTTTTTTTATTTTTAATGATATTATATGGAATATATATTTTATATATTTTTAAATGTCACTTGTCAACTTTATCTTGATCTTGGAAGAAACATCTCCCTCATACTCATCTACAAAAATGTCATTAAGCACAACAATAAATATTACAATCTTAACCGTTAACCAACCACCACTTATTAGTCGTAAGGTTAGTAGGGTAGAAATTTGACAGGGACTTTTTGATTTTATTTTTCTGTTGATTTTATTTTTCCGTTATTTAATTTTTATGTGTCATATGTCGCCCCTTAAGCTTGTAGGTGTGTCTTGTTTGTGTCGGGTGGGTAATCGTTCCTCCTTGTTGTCCTACGCATGTCTCTCCCAGTTTCTCTTATGCCGGTCCGTGGTGTCATAGTTTCTTGTTGTCTGGACTACGTGCTTGCGTTCGTCGTTAGTGGTGTGGTTAAACTGTTGTCGTCATCGTCTTCTTTCCTAAAACAAAAAAAAAAAAACCATTGTTGTTTAGGTTTATTCAGATGTCAAACATCGATTGTGGGAAGAAAAGATCAAGATAAAATGATATATCATCATACTTTCAAAGACCTCAATCCAAAGATCCACATTCTCTTCATGCTTCGAGCTCTTTTGAGCAACCTATCACTGAAAGAGATGTCAACTCTTGTGACAATGCATCTAATATCCAAATAACAGATAAAGAAATATGTTTCTCTAGTGATCAAAGTGAGATAAATGCATTTTCACCAGAAATTGGCAGTACAAATGTCGAAAATATTTCATTGGAAAAAAACACAACCAATTCACGGAAAAGACAATAGGGCCAATGGGACATAGGGAGAGGCTTCCAACCAAATTGGGTATCAAAATTTTCATTTATTGAACCAATACCTCCAAAAAATGAGAAAGAGAAACCAAAAGTTAGATGTAATATATGTAGTTGGAAACATGGCATGCCAATGACATTTCAGTTGAAGTTAGATACAATTGAGAAGCATGTAGGAAAGGTGCATGAAAATAAAATTGTACATGGCGAGGAGAAATCTATTGTCATATGGAAATCTTCTGAGGAATGTCGACATGACAAATATGTTGACGAATATAATGAATATCCAATAAGTAAGGAAAAACTCGAGGCAGGTGGAGGAAGCATCATATCTCTATTCAAAATTACGATGGCAAGAAATTTGTTATCCAAGACAATTCAATTAAGCACTGTATTTCACACATTACCTAAAGGGCGTCATATGACATATTATCCGGATTACATGAAATATCTATCCTTTATTCAAATTCCAAACTTTCCATCCTCTCGTTGGTCTTTAACGAGTGGTTGGTAATGGGCAAAACATCTAGCTCAAGTAGAAAAGGATGATATGAAAGAAAAGATTGCAAGTGTTAGGTTTGTGTCATTGTCTTTGGATGATGTTGCAACTATTGATAACACTTCATGGATTTGTATGAGTATTTATATGGTTAATGATCATATTAGGCATTCCTATCTACTCGGGGTTCATAAAATGAAAGAGAATTCTACATCTAAAAATATTTCTAAACTTGTTAATAATAGTTTAAAGGAAAGTGGTTGTATGGATCCTTTAATGATCACAAAAAAATTGGTATGTGTTGGAGCGGATGGGGCATCGGTATAGAAAGGACAAATGCATGGCCTTTGTGTTAGACTACAACTATCAGTTTCACTGTATATGTTGAGTATTCATTGTATGGCTCATAGGATGAATCTTGCATTTAAAATAGTAAGCAAGTTTCCATCGATTTCAAAAGTTGAAGATATTGTACGATAGGCTTATGCATATTTTTCTCATAGTCACAAATGATTTTCAGAGTTTAAAAAATTTGTCGACGGTGTTAGAAATGGAAACAATCTATTAGAATATGTTGATAGAAGATGGATCTCATTGAATGGACCATCTCAAAGATTATTTAGTGAGTACCAGTCCTTGGTAGGGCTGATGTATGAACATCGCTTTAGTGTAGATAAATCTCAATATCTTCTCTTTCGACTAACTGACATAGAGACATTATTAAAATTGGTTCGAATTCTTCCTATGCTAGATGAAATGAATGCATGTAACATCCCGCTCTGGTGCACTGAGCGAACTTATTCTTTGAGGACACTTGCTTGCAAGTGATCTGGATTATTATGCTATTAAAACTTTTGATTTTGATTATGAGGTGTTATGGGATGATGACATGTTGTTTTACTTCTTTGACATAGACAAGTGTTATTGACTAGGTTTTACTCAGTGTGCAGAATTACAGACCTAGAAGATGCTGAGGCATTGATGGAACCCCTTGGACTCCAGATTGAGTCGGGGAGTGTGCCATTGGGGTTTGATTTCTTTACTGTGATTTTAGTGCATATGACTGGATGATATGATATGGATATGTTCTGACATGATTTGTTGATGATGCAGGCTGATGATAGCTTGCCGACCAGACTCACATATGGAGTAAAGGGGTCACACATGACTACCAGAGATGTTGAGGGAGAGGTGTGGATAGTAGCCCTGCCACAGCCTACTAGAACTCTCGTTGTGGCTTGAACTGTAGGTTAACGATTACCTAGTTCGAGAGGACCCACGATGTCGTGAGGGAAAACTGCGACAGTCGCTCACGATGATTCTAAGGGGCATGTAATAAAGTGGGGACCTTATTCCTTAGAGGCCCTTAGTCTCCCACAAGTTCACCTGGTAGAGTGTTGATTCTAGGGGTTATTGATTTCTACCAAATCAGTCAAGAGGCGAGTGGAACCCTTGGAGCACGTAGTGCGTCCTGAAGGGCACGTCGTGCAAAGGAATAGATGAGGCAAGTGGCACCCTTGGAGCACCTAGGGCATCCTGAAGGTCACGTCGCGTTGTTAATGATAGAGGGATGAACCTAAATGGCCCTAAGAAAAATAACATGTTAAGTAATTTTAAAACAATTTCCCTAATTAAATGTCACCCATCACGAAAATTAAGGCCTAAGTCTAAATTACGCTAGTGCTAGAACCTTGTCTTCTCAAATAATAATAATAATAATAAAAATAAAAATAACTTAAATAATAATTTTAACCTTCGTTAAATCTTGTAACATGAAGGGAGTAAGAAATTAAGTTATTCATAAAAATAAAATCTATGGTAATAAATGTAAAAAAAAAGGGGGAATTAATTATTTTATCTTTTTGATAATTTAAAAAAAAATACTAATTAAATGATAAAAGGGAAAAGGGGTTAAATTACACACCTTCCTTTTTGAGTTCAAAGTAAAAAGGGGAAAGAGGGAAAATAAAAAGTAGGAAACTAGGAAAATAGGTAACATAAAAATGGAAAGGGGAACTTAAGGGAGAAAGCAGAAAGTCAACTTAGTAAAGAATCTACCATTTAAGAGCCTTCTAATTTTAAACTGAATTAGCAACTTCATAATAGGGAAAGCCTTTAAAACCTGTAAGGGAATTTTGGGACAGCTAGGAGTGATTCTAGGAGTAACTCTAGGTGGGTGAGGGAAATAAGATAATGAATTAATTAAAGAAATTAAATAATGGAGGAATGTAGGGGATGGGTGACACTTGTACGGAGAAGATTTTTTAAGAATTTATTTTTAAAACTTTAATTAAATAAGATTTTAGAAAAGAAAGGAAGATCAAAACTCTATATAATGAAGGAGGAAGAAAGATGAAGGGAATATTCTATTTGTGTAACGTTAAGCTGCAGAAATATCGACTTGACTGATTTACTTGTGGGAGTTGGGATACCTAGCTCGTAGAGGAGTGGTAGCTCGGCCTTGTGAGGCAAGCTGGGAGCTAGACGAAACCTATGGATAGTGTGTGTCGCCCCTTTGCGGCTTGGGGGGATAAGGTGGAAGAAGAGTACTCCTGGCATTGGCTGGGAGGTATCGGTGAAGTCTCGACAGTCGGCGAGCGGGAGTTGCATGGAGTGCACGGACAACACTCAGAGCAGGAAAACAGGCAACAATACGCTTCTTCGTTGAATGATAGAATGTTGTAAGATTTATGATTTGGATCTTTGTGTTTATTGGATAGGTAAACTGGTTGTCTAGTTTCATGATTGAAATTTTTATAGCCTAGCTGATTGATTGGTTTATTGATTTCCCAAGACCTTGTTTTCCCACATGTCGTGACTGCCCTGTGGTGTTGATTATGACCTTGAGGTTATTTAGTCTTCATCCCTAGTTCGTTAGTCCTCGCTTGAGGAGTCGTCTAGGAGCCTGATCTACGGTCATCACCTTAATGTTAAAAGACCTATGGATCTCAACGCCCTGTTTTTCTGTGTGAGGATGGTGAAGCGTAGGACGAACCCATCCATTGACTACCTCTGTTGTTGTCCTTGGCAGTTGATGTCTTACGCCTTAATGTGTTTTATTAACCCTGAAATTTTGGTTGTTGGCATAGCTTTTCCTTCCACTGTGTGTTATATTCCTTGCTAGATTTTCTTCACGCTTGGGTTGATAAAACCCCTCCAAAAATTTCAATGACATTCCTTGGTTCTATGCGTTCTACTACTATGCTTTACGTTTCTTTTGACATTGTCTGCATTTTTATACATGGAGGGATAAATTTACTCTGCTTGATGAATATTTTGAGTCTGTGATACGGTGCTTTGTGGGGTACATTTAACCTTACGTTTGTATGGATGGATATTGAGCTCTGAGCTCGTAATTCTATTTTCAACATTTGTTTTCTTTAACTAATTAACGACAGTATAAATTCCATTTTGGGCGTTGCCCAACAATTTTTCTTTTAACTAAAGACATCATTGTGGTTCCCTTCTGGTCTAAGAGGCAGTTATACAATCGGTCTAAAAGGAAGACAACTCCCTTTATAGAGAAAGATATTTTACCATCATTTATAACCCCGCATTAATACCCAACCATTTTTATGATCAGAAGTTATGTCCCAGTCATTGATCCAACAAACAAAACATTTCACATGTTTTACTCTAGTAAAAATATACAAGGAGGGATGCTTAAGTCGTTGGATTCCATCGCTCAGAAATAAAATAAAGGGAGAGAACATAATACTTAAATACATATAGCATTGTGGTTCCCTTCCGGGATTTTGGCACGACGAAATTCCAGTAAAGAATGTTTGTGTTTACCCGTTACTATCACAAATCTGGCTTGAAATTGAAGTCTGTGTTTTCCTGTCATTTCCACGAATTTGCCGTAAACTAAAGACTGTGTGTTACTGTTATTACCACAAGTTGGTCATGTAATTGAAGCCTGCATCTGTCTGTTTATGACCATGATTTTACTAAAGAGCACCAACATCCGAAGAAACCAAATGAAAGTTACCAAAGAAAGGAAAAAAGAATGGAGGATACCCTTTACTCATTCACTCGAGTAATTCTTCTAGTGGTCGACTTCCAACCCTGATTTAACCTCTGTGTTTCTCTAACCTTGCTCACGGTTGGGGGATATCCTTATTGAGGATCTGATATCTCAGCCATCTCAAGGTTCTGAATATAGATGGATTAATACCCAAATCCAGTCTCATCATGAATAACAGACTCCTTCATAAAGACTGTAGCTAAACCATAATCATCTAAACTCATGGAGATTCTCAATATTAAAGTTGACATGTTTTATTATTTATTTCCTGCATTGTTGGACCACCGTTCGCCTTCAAGGCATGACTGAGTCGCAGTTTTTTTT
>ML877037.1:18150-29197 GCA_009831015.1 Picea engelmannii | reverse complement strand
GACCATAAAATAAAAATAAGAGAAGAGAATGGAGTTGTTGGATCAAGGAAAAAACAAGGTTGAACCTAGAGATAAAAAGAGAAAGAAAGGATAAAAAAATGGTTATGTTCTTCAAGTAAATAATAAACGTAACTAGATGATTTCTGATCTGAAAAGAACATTTTAAGAATAAATGTGATCTCTATACTTACTGTGATGAATCTCTCTTGGCTTCATTTACTTGCTGATGTGTCTTTTGTATCTTTGTTTTTGGTGATTATAGGATCGATATTAACTACTTCCATTGGAGTCTTAATAATCTTGATTAAATCCCTTTTTAACCACTCTTCAATATATTCCCTTAGGAGAGCAACGATCACCTCTTGCTTGAATTTGATATTAAACAATTCATTTTCAATTTCTCTAAAGTCAATTGATAAAGTTTTCAAGGTGGTATCGATATCTTCATTTCTATTTGTATATTCTACGAACGGACTACCAATATTATCATTGGTGTATTCTACCATACTTTCAAATTTCTCTATTGATAATCTTTTCAAAGACTCAACATGTTCCTCAAATTGTTGTCTATTTGGAAGCATTGAATTTTCTATCAACTTTGGATCTGATACTTCAATAGTAGTTCCCGCAATATCTAACCCAATTAATTTTGAATATTCCTCGTTATTTTTGAATGTTATTTCATTAAGTTCACCTAAAATTCCCCTTAATATATTAATTCTTTGAATCGAGCATGCTTTTAATTTCTTTATATGACTTTGAGAAGGAAAATCTTCTTTTTTTCTTATTTGCTTTGTCATTGCTAAAATCTTTGCGTGGAACATGGAAACTCCATCTTTGAGAAATACTTCATCATTTTCTATATTTTCATTCAAATATTTCTTGGTATTTTGTATCCTGACACCGAGAGAAGATAATATTTTTTTTAAACCCCTTGTATTTAAAATGAGTGGCATTCTTTTCTTTATGTTTTCTTTAACAAAATGTCGGGTAGAAGTAAGTAAACTTGAGGCTCCTCTCAATCTTAAGCGTGAATCTAGGGTTTTCTGAAATCTTCATCCAGGTTGGACCATGGAAACAGGGGTGGCTAATATAGATGGAGGCATCAAAGTCACTTCCAATTATTTCACTTTTTCTTTAAGCCTGGATTTTTGTTCTTCCATATCAATTATAGACATATCTAATGCATCTCATGTAACTTTGTGAATTGAAGATAATTCAAATGCGGGAATATATATGAGATCAATTGTGGAGCGAGATTTTCCCTTTTTATTCTTTGAAGTTCTTTCAAAAATTAGTTTCTTGGAATAGTTATCAAACAATGCATTATGTACAGAGAAATTTTCTTAATATGAGAAAACTTCATTTTGGATGGAAAGTTGATCCAGAATGGATCTAAGAACCAAAACGGGTGCAAGAAAGCCTAAAAATCAAAGTGCTCAGAATGGATTCAAAATGGATGTATGAGTACGCCTCGTTGATACGAACCCAACACAACTTCAGCGAGATCAAATAGATGTCATATGATCAATATATCACAATTTTTTCATTTTTCCAAACAAGCAAAATTTTGCTAACTTTACAGTCAGTACAGTGTTGATGTGGAAGCTGACTGTACAAGTCGTATGACTCTACAATGATGTGGTAGTGATTTGGAAATATGACATGGACAAGTGATGACATGGGTAGGTGAATAAGTGGATGAGTCATATTGTGACGTGTGGCACCACTACAAGGGTGACACGTGGCATAGGATGACATGTCAAGGTCTGTACAGTCGTATGACACATGGTAGTTGGTTGTCATGGCAGGTGCACTGACTGGGAAGACATGTGGGCAGATACGTTTTCGAATGAGTGTTTGACATGTGGCATTTATCTGGATGAATGGTATGGTGCCATGTGGCACCCCTTAATTGGATAGTTTGGGAAAAATTTTTATGGACTCCCAAGGAGTCAAACACGTGACCTCTGGTATGGGCGAAAGGTTTGGTAGGACCGGGCTACCATCCCGCCCTTTGGTAGTTCTTAAAAAATATGTGGTGGTTTAATTATTTAAACTTACTATTATGTTCATTCAACAAAGAAAAGGGTCGGGGCTAGACTGTTGGTGCACGCCCATTCCAGCTAGCCCCTCGACGCCTACCACATGTGACCATTGAATATATTGTTAGCGTGTATATGGGGATAGCGCCCAGTCGGTCAGTCTAGCCCATCGACCAAGGCACATATTTAGGAGCTGGAACTAAGGGCCTATAATAGTTCAGAGTGCATGGAGCTTGAGGCCGAGGCCACATGGCCAAACCACACCACCAAGAACAAGATGGTAAGGGAGCCAACGCGCCAGATCTTAGCCCAGGGCCATATGGCAGCACCCCATATTCCTAGGAGCATGGAGAAAGGGGGTTGCACCCTTCATTTTGCCCAATTTTGGGTTTTTTGACTTTATTATAAAGATTTTAATGGATTTTTAACTAGTTTTGGGAGATTTAATCCAGTTTTGGAGGATCTTGGGCCCTTTTTGAGTCCAGATCTTGGGGGGGAGTTGGGATTTTGTTGCCAACTTCAATTCTATATAAAACAGAGGTTCTTGAAGCCATAAGGGAGGTTCAGAATAGGAAAATGATGAAGAATTATTGAGGCAAAGCCATTTTTATGCAGGGAATCCATTGAGGAGAGCAACTTTGCGGGCCATTTTTGCGAGCTTCGTTCATCCATTTTTAGTTCCGTCAGTTTTGATGAGTTATTTAGATCTATCATAAAGCATACAAATCAGTTTGTAATCCATTTGATAGTGTTATGATATACTTTGGAAGCTTTGAACAGAAATGAGAAAGCCTCACCCACTGAGACAAAGGCCCATATACGTAGGCAAAATTGTCAAACTGCGCTAACAATCTTACTGTTATGTTATTTTTTTTCTTCATGCTTATTTCCATATATGTATATTTCTTTATGGTTGCCATGTTTCATCTATAATTCTTCCTCTTTCATTAAATTCCTAAATGGTTATTTAACTCATGTTTTAAAACTCAACCATTGGCATTAAAAGATCTTTTTGGGTCAAGTGGTATCAAAGCTAGTTGACATTTGGTTTTTGAGTTTGCATGACTACTAGGAAAATGGCATGTAAAGAAGGAATTTCTCAATATGAGAAGGATATACAAAAAACTCTCTTTGTCATGTAAGAGATGGTGAAAGTGTTGTATGGAGATTACTTGGAACAAAAGAGATCAGTTCAAGGGAAATCTTCAAAGAACGACAAAAGCAAAGAAGGATTGAAGGAATTTCCTTCTACACCAAATTCAGAAATCATCTCTGAGGTATGTAGTGGAAGTCATTCATCAATTTCACATTGTTCCCATCAAGATGGTTCTTTTGGTGCATTTGAAAAACATACAAGAGGTATAGGTTTGAAATTGCTAACCAAGATGGGTTATGAAGGAAAGGGCCTTGGAAATAAGGGCCAAGTTATCGTTAATCCAATATAGGTTGTGGAAAGACCTCATTATTTAGGATTGGGATATGGCAAAGAGGAGATTGGAGAATTCTCCAAAACATCGGAAGAAAGTGATGCTTCAAATGACCATCTTAAGTCATTGTGGGAACACTTCACGAAAGGTGATGGTGTATCACTTCATGATGGTGATAGTGAATACAAGTCATATGCAAAGAAAAGTGAAGATAAGAAAGACAAGTAAAATGATCATGTAATCCAAAACTTGTGGAATATGTATCCTTGTACATTTTGTCATTCACCCAAGCATTGTGTGGCCAAGTGTTGGAAGAGACAATCTTTTTACAAGAAATTTATGTCGACCAGGAAGGAAACACGACATAAAGAGTCAACTCCACAACGAAAGAAAGAGAAGGGAAAACAAGTTTGGATGTCGAAAAACCACTGCACTTATTGCAACAAGAGTGGACATCAAAAGCCTAAATGTTGGAAGTTTAATCCATAGATTCATCCAAAGAAGGACAAAATGATTGCACATGTACTCACAAAGGAAGAGGCATTACCAATGAAGCAAGAGGAACAACATGAAGGAAATAAAACAATCACTTGGTTTTTCTAGAAGTAGATGTCACATCTTCATTGTATTTTGCTTCCATTAATGTAATCACACATGTTGAAATGATGACCTATTATAACATCATTTTGAAAAACATAGTGTTTTGTTTTATCCTTATGAGTATGTAATCAGTAAATTCAATTTTGTAAACTTTTGGAGGAACAAAAGGTCTTTAGTGGGGAGGCGTGATCCAGAATGGATCCAAGAACCAAAATGGGTCTAGGAAGGCCTAAAAATCAAAGTGCTCAGAATGGCTTCAAAATGGACTTGTGTGTAGGCATTGTCGATACGAACCCGACGCAACTTGAACAGGCTCAAACGAATGATGTATGATCAAGATATCACTATCTATTCATTTTTCCAAACATGCAAAATTTTGCTAACTGTACAGGTTGTACAATCGTACAGTGACGTGGCAGTGAGTTGGAAAGATGACGTGGACATGTGTTGACTTGGGAAGGTGCATAGGTGGACAAGTCATATTTTGAAACATGGAAAAAGATGACGTGGCAAGGTCCATACATCCGTATGACACGTGGCAGCTGGCTAACATGGCAGGTGCACTAACTGGGTAGACACGTGGGAAGACAGGTGGTCGAATGAGTGTTTGAGATGTGGCATTTATCTGGATGAATGGTATGGTTCCACATGGCCCAGTCATGGGATTCCACATGGAACCCTTTCATTGGATAGTTTGGGAAAAAAATTTATGGACTCCCGGGGAGTCGAACCCATGACCTCTGGTCTGGGAAAAAGGTTTGGAAGGGACGAGCTACCAGCCTGCCTATTGGTAGTTATTAACAACTATGCGGTGGTATAATTATTTAAACTTACTGTTGTGTTCATTCGGTGGAGAAAGGGGCTGGGGTCTAGCCCCAACCCCCGACGTAACCACCATACAACCGTTGCCTTGTGACCATGCCATTAACTATTGGCACACACCCATTCTAGCTAGCCCCCCCATGCCTACCACATGTGACTATTACATATGACCATTGAATATATTGTTAGCGCAGATATGTGGATAACGCCTGGTCGGTCAGGTTAGCTTGCCGACCAAGGCGCATATCCAGGAGCTTGAACCAAGGGCCTATAACAGTTTAGAGCACATGGAGCTTGAGGCCGAGGCCACATGGCCAAGCCACACGACCATGAGTCGAATGGTAAGGGGGCCAACGCGCTAGGGCCTAGCCTAGGGTTATATGAAAATGCCCCATATGCCCAAGAGCATGAAGAAAGGGGGATGCGCCATGCATTTTGCCCAATTTTGGGTTTTTCGACTTTATTATAAATATTTTAATGGATTTTTAACCAGTTTTGGGAGATTTAATCAATTTTTGGAGGATCTTGGGCCCTTTTTGAGGCCAGATATTGGGGGGAAGTTGGGATTTTGTTGCCAACTTCAATTCTATATAAAATAGAGGTTATTGAAGCCATAAGGGAGGTTCATAACAATAAAATCATGAAGAAGTTTTGAGGCAAACCCATTTTTATGTAGGGAAGCCATTGAGGAGAGCAACTTTGCGGGCCATTTCTGGGAGCTTCGTTCATCCATTTTTAGTGCCGCTAGTTTTGATGGGTTCTTGAGATCTAGCAGAACACATCCATATCAGTTTGTAAGACATTTGGAACAATTATGATGTAGGTTTGAATCTTTGAACATAAATAAGAAAATATCACCCACTGAGACAAAGGCCCGAAGACGTAGGCGAGATTTTTGAACTCCGTTAACAATATTGTTGTTATAGTTTGTTGTTTCTTCATGCTTATTTACAGATCTGTATATTTATTTATGGTTTCCATGTTTCAACTATAATTCTTCTTCTTTCACTAAATTCCTAAATTTTTATTTAACTCATGTTTTAAAACTCAACCATTGTCGTTAAAAGATCTTTTCGGATCAAAAGTTCACCAACAAATTGTGTGTTCTCTTGTACTCTCTCTTCTTCATGAGGAAACCTAATATTCTCGATATCAACATCTAAAACCATGTATGCAAGAGAAAATTCATTTTTATGTATGTGTTTTTTTCCTCCTCTTGTTGAGAACTGTTTCTTTTTCTTTTTACTTTCAACTTGTGAGTGTTTTCAAAATTTCCACGAGGAGGGATTTTCTCACCACTATCATTTGGATTATTAGTCGAGGATTTCCTTTGTTGAGATGTTATAGACTGAAAATTTACTTTCGGTAGAAAACTTCTTTGAAAAAAAATAGGCGATTGGGAACTTCTTTCACTTGAGGGTTTTCCCCTTTGTTTTTAACGCTCCGTGGTACATACAATAGTTTCTATATCATGATATTTTTCCTCAGTATCCTGAATAGGAGGTTCATGGCTATCGCCTTCTTCTTATATGAATATAAGGGTATTAGCCAATGAAATACTAATTCCAACTCATACAATATGATTTTAAAAGAGGCCATTAAGATCAAATCCCTTAATCTCTTCTACAAATCTTAATTTGTATTGGTCGAGATAAGAAGCAAATTCATCAATTTTAGAAATTCCCCTCAACAAAATTTCACCAACTTTCCAAGGAAAACAAATGAACTGTTTCTTCCTTTTTTCATAGAAAATATGGAACCAGGACTCGTACTGTCTTGCTACTTCTATAACAAATAATTTTTCTGGTACATAATAGGGGAGAAAAAGTGGTTTTGCATGAAAACATAAAATTATGATAATATTATAATCATCCATTTTTCCAAAATCCCCTTTGTATCTAGAAAAGAAGATGTTTCCAATGAAAGTTTGGAAGTATTCTCTCTGAAAAGAAGTTTCTTGAAGGTAGAAACAAAATCATTATAACATTCATAGAAATAATGAGTCTCCACAAATATTGGTACCACATGGTTACTGGGTCGACCTTGCAATTTACCCTTTTTCCAATGCTCAAACTTTTGAAAATGTGACAATATGTAATGGAAAATATCAAATAGGAATCCATGTAGAACTTCTTCTCACCCTTGAAATTTACTAGTTGTACAAAGACTTCATTAGATATGATTTTTGCCCAATCAAAGATAGTATTTTCATGAACTGTGAAATGTAAAATATATAGGGCCAACCGAGGAATGGTTTTCGTAGAATCCTAACCAATGATTCTAGTAAAAAGCCAAGAAATGTATCAATATGGGTCTTTCAAGGAACTAACCTAAATTTTGGATAAATCTTGTGGCATTGCTGCAGGGTCTTGCAAATATTCTTGTAGAAGCTCTAATGGGTAAAATCACAAATCTGGGTAACACTTTCATGAGAATTAGGTTCCACAAATTGCTAATGGAAAATTTTCGGTCGAACTCTTGAATTTTTTCCATCGAAACACCTTTCAACCAATTTAAATCTAACAACAAATTTAAATCTTAAGTTATTTTTTTTGTTAAAACTAACTTTTGGCGAACTAAACCTTTAACTATGGAACTTTCCATAAAATCATGTGTTCACTTCACCTTACTCCAACTTGGGAAGGAGCAGACTCGTTAAAATATTGCGAGTCTGGTTTTAGAACTAGTACCAACATTTTTATAATTGAATGACCTTTCATTTGATACAATTTGTATTTAATTTGATTGCTATTTAGTATTTTTAATTAATTTTATAAAAAAATCTCTGTGGATTTTTTAAAATGATATAATGATTCAGTAAAATGAAAAATCAATATTTGCAATAATACACAGTAAATAATTATGGAAAAATTATATTGTGGAACCTTTCACTATCCTCTTCAAAAGGTTATTTTTAGATTTTACTTTTAAATCAAAATTAAGGCACATAGATGGAGTCTCACTAAACATGTTTGAAATATGCAACTTTTTCTGATTGGTCAAATTCAAAAAATTGTAGAAATTACAATATTCATCCATTAAATTCAAAACTATAATCATACTTTAATATAGTCTATTTATATTGTTGTAGTATATTTTATTTTTCATGAACACAAGTTTAATAATGAGTATATTCATTTCAAAAAACATAACTCGATATGAGTCCCTTCATTTTAAGGAACATACTATCAAACAATTGCTAAATTGACATATCAAATTTAAATTAAAAAAGTTCAAAAAATAGTCAATAAAAATCTAACAAAATTCATGAGAAGTTTTTTTTTACTATAAAGTGAAATTTTAAATAAAAAAAAAAAAAAACAATTTTTTTAACGAGAAGTTGAAAAAATTATGAAAATATATTTTATTTTCTCAAAAAACAAAGAAAATAGACACCCAGATTCATGATTTTACCCTTATCCCATTATTTCTTGCATTGAGAAAAGTTTTAGCTTTATCTCCCTTATATGTGAGAGTCGACTCTAGTAATTTCGACAACTGCTTGAAAACTGATGGTGCCAAAAATATAGGGGAAACATTCTATAATGGAATTGTCCTCCGATCCTAAACAAACTTGTCTGCACACCAAGTGACTATCTATTTGCATACAAAAACTTTGGGGACACACCCAACAAGAGTTATTCTTGATGTCCACATTTTATTACTATCTTTGTTTGGTAAAGTTGCATAATACCAATAGGACCTCAACCAATGATAGTTTTGATCTTGTCGGGCGGACAAATTCAAGGTATCTCCACAGAACTATTGCTTTCTCTCAACGATATTTAAATAGGTTGAAGAACTTCTATGTAACACTGTTAAGAATATTGATAATATCTTGCTTGAAAATATTGCCTAAATTCTCTTTTCGATGCAAGAATTAATATGAAATAAATGTGATTTCCTCGAGAAACATGCCATTAATAATGAACTTTTTGAAATTTAATTAGCACTTAAGTCCGTATAATTATCATTAAATATATTTCAAGAAGTGTGAAAGAGTAAGGACAGATCATGGTGGGGAGGCGGGTATGGAAGAAATGTTTATACAAGTCCATGAGTCTGCCAACCCATGAACCTGCCATGAGTCATAAAATGGCTAAGTGTTGGTATTTTTCAGTCGGACTCACAAGGATGGATTACCAAATAAAATGAGTCTGCAAGTTCACAATAAAGGAAGAATAAAAGAAACTAAATGTTTCGAATTTATGGAGATCATGGAAGTCTTAAGTGCAATTTAGTGGCAGTGGACTTGTGAAATATGAAAGGATGCACCCACAATTCTATCAACCTGTGAAACTTCCAAGATATGGAAAAATGACAAAGTATGGTGCAATATGTATATCACGGAAAAGAAAGGTGGGTTTTAACATAACACAAAAATCTTGTGAAAAAACATATAGGACCGCAAGAAAACAAGAAAATTTCTAAGTATGGGACAGTGAGAAAAAGAAACATATAGGGGTCAACAATAGGACACTCTGGTACTTTAGAATCAAGTGTCTATCAAAATATTGAATACCCAACTTTGAGCACAAGGTATGGAATATGTTGGTATACTCTAGCAATATTTGGTCTCTCTCCTAGCATAGAGTCATCCATCTCATATACTAGTCATCATAACTTCCAACGGGGTAGAACTCCTCCTTGAGGGAATCTACAAAGGCTTCCTAGGTGGGTTCTCTCCTAAACGGTGTAGATTGACTCACTTTTTGTCTCTCTCAGTAACCTTCCCACCAAGGTTTTACATGGGGAAGGGATTTAAGGAGCATGAAGGTGATATTTTCACCATAGGAATTTTTTTGGAAAGAGTAATAACCTTCTAGAGGATTCAACCATTTCTCTAGATAATTTTCATTTATGTGGCCTTCAAATAGGAGGATATCAAAATTTAATTGTACCTTGAAGGAAATCATACCTCCAAAATGGATACTCATTGAAGATGCCTTAGTCGTCATTGGTACTCGTCAAAGGATTTGAGTGAAGTTGTGCATCATTTTTTTCCTCTATCACATGAGTGATTCCTTGAGAAATATATTGAAATGATCCCTTGATCCATCATCCCTTTTTATTCCACCATGGGAGGTCACTTGGGATGGTGAGAGCATTCCTCCCCAAATGAAACTAGCTCGACACCCAACTCTCTATATCTTGATCTCATTGGGGACATGCACTACGAAATAACAAGGAACAAATTTGTTTGATACAACTAATCCAGATTGCATAAGAAATGAAATGAAGGAAGGAAAGGAATTTGACACATATACACAGAAATATAACAGAGAGCACAATAATATAGTAACAACTGAACTCTTTATTAAATAACATAATATTGTAGAACAAACACTAGCTTATAATGTTGGTAACTTATCTCTAAAAGGGAGATATGTCAGCTATGCTCATTCACTATGAAGCTATTACAAGAGGCCAAAAGGGTGGCCTTAAAACATAATAAAGAACATTTAAGGTCCAAAACCTTAATAATTGGAAGTGAAGTTCCAAAAGGTCTATTGACGCAACTCACCCCTCACCGAGCCAGCTGCTCCACCAGGACCTTCTGTTTTCTCCCGGGCCCGAAGAATCAACTCTCTTCAACTCCCTCGGGAGTCCGCTACCCACAGTACACTCCTTCGGTGATTCCCCTTTCGGAAATCGGGAAATCGGAATTCGCGATCTCGCGAGTTCTGTGAGCGCAGTCACATGTAACTCATAACCCCGAACCCCAATAGTCAACGGGTCAATGCTTCCACCTTTCGGGGATTTCCCTATCGGGAAATCGGAGGTTGTGGTGTCGAGCGTCTCCTACAACACAAAACCCCGAACCCCGAAATGTTGACTGCGCGCCACCTGTCCTCCACTATATCCTGTGGACCCGCCTTGCCACGTCACCCTCGGGCTATCGTGGATCGCGAATCCATAATGTGAAGTTCCCTGGGTGTCGAAAACCCCGAAACACCGAATACCGATATCCGGGATCTGATGCCGCGTGTCCCTCCGTGGATCGACGGCCCCCGTTACTTCGGGAAATCGGAACTCGGGACTTCACGGGGCGTAAATCTCTTGTATCACAAAACCCCGAACCCCGATTCTCCGATGCCACCTGTCAACATCCCAGGCGAGGCTTCTCGCCCTGACACCTGTCTCCCACACGTG
>WSFP011468582.1:0-18051 GCA_009831015.1 Picea engelmannii | reverse complement strand
GTCAAACACTTTGCTTATTATGGTCTTTTAAGTTGCACTAGGATTATACTGATGGTTTTAATGTGTGTTTGCAGCAACAAATAAGAATATATAGCAATAGAACATACCTCAACAATATACAAGACCAATAATACCATGAATAACCAAAAATGCCTCAGATCTGATCTTATTCATAATAGTAGAAGAACCTGATACAATGGATCTACAGATCTGGTACAATACAACTAAGAGCTAAATAGCAAAGTGAAGATGATCCTCAAACAACATCAAGGATAGAAGCTACAAGCCTCCAAAGGCCATATGGCTGCAATAGATGAAGAACACGATGAGATCTCGATCCTCTGAAGTGCCAAACCCCCAACTGGATAAGTTGCGCCTTGTTGGAAGACTGAATACACCCAACAATTTGGCCCTCCTCCTAGAGGCCTCCAAATACTCTGAAAATCACAGAAAGTGTAGATCGGGCCAAGGTCACACCTGTGATGAAGTCTCAGGATGATCTATGAAGAGATGATCCTCCAATTGAACAATCCCCTATTTGACTTGCACCCTCCTGGATGAGTGAAACCCTAGATAATTCGACCCTCCTCCTAGTTGGCCTCAATGACAAAAAAAACACTCTATAAGTATAGATCCGATGTCTAGGAACAAGGTAGCATAGATACCTAACTGAATAATGAAGCTTCAAACCCTCTCATGAGTAGATCCACTTCACAGTTGCACCCTCCTCTTGGGGAAATCGTCCCACTCTCAATGCAAATCAAATCTCCACCAAAATCCCTCCGGAAGAAACCAAGAATGGCGTTATGGCCTATGCAAAGAAAACCAAATAACTGAAATCTCCCAAACCCCTTCTCCTTGGCTAGATCGAACTGATCTAGCTCCACAAATGCGCCCCCCTTTGCTGGAAACCCTCAATGGTGCGCCCTCTTTCTCTCTGTACCCGTGGCTGATGTAGAACTCCCCTGAAGCTGAGTAGATCTGATGTAGAATGGTGAGGGAGGAATATTTCTCCTCCGTGACCAAGCTTGGATCAGGTTGGGTGGGATCTTTGACCACCGAATTGATCTCTAGGGTTTGTTAAGTCAAAACTCTCAAAACTCCCAAGGCATGGGCTCACTAGCTAGAAGTCAGATATCAAAACTGATAATCAACATGAATGAGAGAATAGAGGCCCTTGCCTCTCTTTTATCCTTCCTTCTCACCTTGTCCCTCCAAAGTGACTTTTACTTTCTTAATTATTAATTAATTAATTAAATCACTTTAATTAATTAATTAACTATTTTACCTTTGAAAAGCACCTTATCTCTCCTTGTGGCTTCCCTGGCCACTGAAAGTCACTTCTCATCAGCCTATCCTATAGTGTTGTTCCTCCTGATTCCAATGAGCTATCACACTAAGAGGTTTCTCCAAGTATTATGCCCAATATGACCTCCTTAGTGAATTTAATTAATCTATAGCAAAAAATAACTCAAAATCATGGAAATCGTCGGAATGCAACGGAACCAAAGCCAAGATGTGCAAAATGGATCATAATGATGAAATAAGATGAGCGATGCAATCCAGACCCCAAAATACCTCTCAATAGTCATTGTACTCGCTATGACCTCCCTCTGGCTACTCTAGTCATCATAACACTTTGTAATGTAGTGATGTCCCAAAGTAGGGACATTACAGTTTTGCAAAGAGTGTTTCCTCTATGTGTTTTTCTTTACATCTCTAGTTGTTTTTCAAATGAAGCATGTTTCACATAATCTTGATCTTTATATATTATTTTTAAGTAATTATGCTAAGAATATTTTTTTCTTTTTTTTAATTTGTGCTTTGTTTTAACTAATTAACAATTTCCCAAATATGATAAGAATTGTGTTGAAAATTTTAATTTTATCTAATAAATAATAATATTGATTATAAAACTTTATTCTAAAATGTTTTAGTCTATTTGAGTTTTAATAATATTGATTATAAGGATATAAGGAAGATAATAAGATCGCTCTCAATAATTTAATCAATGCGCTCGTAGGTGAATCATTGCAGAAACCCTAGTCTGTCGCCTCCCTGACTCAGCCTCTTCTATGGCCTCTCTAGATCCGGACCCTAATCCTCCCTCAGATTTCCTCGATGAAGTCATCGCCTTCAAATCTGTGGTGGGATCTCTTGGAAACCCTCCCATGCGCCCTACGGCTTCACAATTCGTGAAAAAACTAGATCAAATCCCAGAAGTGGCAATTCCTTGCACAAATGCACAAAGAAAAGCTCTCTACTTTGCCTCAAGAGCATCTGTAGGCCAATTCATGGGGTTATGGCCTTCACCTCGCCAAATCGATATTTGGATTGAGCGAAACTAACACCCTCTCGTAAAGGGGCACATGAGTCACTTCTTTTGTGGTAAGGGCTTCTATATTTTTTACTTTGAGCATAAAGAAGACAAAGATCTCATTTTTAGAATTGCCCCTTACTTCTTCGGCCCAAGAGGGTTATACTTAAACAAATGGACCCCATATTTTGACCCAGAAAATGACATCCCCTTAGTGGTTCTGGTTTGTGTCTGACTTTCACACTTACCATTTCATTGCTGGGGAGATGAAGTTCTAAAAATCATTGGAGACACATTGGAAAAATTGATTGATAGGGCTGAACCCAAGTCTAGTATGTATTATTGTCTTAGGATTTATGTGGAAGTAGATCTAGAAAAAGGGCTTCCAAAAGAAATCAAGTTAAAGCTAGACGGCTGGAGTTACATTCAGAAGTTGGACTACGAGCAACTCTCGTTCAAATGCAAGACCTGTCATGAATATGACCACTTTTCTAGAAATTGCCCCAGTAACAAACAAGTACAAGAAACTAATGTCGCACAACAATAATAAGGCTAGCAGCAGGTCAGGAAGAAAGCTAACACTAGAAAAGGAACACGTCTCGGCCCTGGATCTTCAGGATCTATCCCCAAAATGAGTTCCTCTCACCAAAACCCTACTATCAAAACCCTCCCTAAAAAATCCACCATCAACCCCCCTACGCCCATTCAAAATTCCTTTGAAACTATGGGAGAACCATCCCCAAAGAAAACCCCCTCTTTTGGGCCTGTGTTGGAATCCGTATCCTTTTCTACCCCGGTTTTAGAAAGAATAGTAGAATAATCAGGCGATGAGGAAACCTCGCATGGGGTCACTCAAGAAGAGGAATCACAAGAAGCCGAACAATCTTTATTAAATTTACAATCCAACCAAGATGTGGAAGAAGGGGAAATCCCCTGGGATAAACCCACAAAGTCTGGTTATAGGTCCAACATAGAATTCATAGAAGAAACGACGTCAAAAGAAAAGGCACAAGGAAATAAACTATATATAGAAAACTCCATGCATACCACAACTCGTAGAGGAGGATCTAAAGGACCCGATCTCCCAGATCATGGCAGTCGGGCCTCCTCTACCCCTTGCCAATGAATCTCCTCTCCTAGAATTGCAGGGACTTTGGCAATAAATCCAAAGTTGAAGCCCTAATAGATCTCAAAACTATGGCCAACCCCTCAGTAATCCTCCTCCAGGAGACAAAAATGGAGGCGTCAACGGTTTTAGAAACAATGAAAAAAGTTTTTAAATTCACCGGTGGAATAGCTGTAAGCTCTCAAGGAGCATCTAGCGGCATAGCAACCCTATGGGATGAGCAGATCTAGACTCTTGAGGTAACTCTAGAAACTCAAAGCTGGCTTCTAACTGTTCTTAAAAACAAGGACTCCAGTAACACTATCTCAGTTATTAATGTTTATATGCCCAACTCCTACAAGGACAAAACCGCTTGTTGGAACTCTCTCTCTATGCTAAAAAATTCTATTGATATCTCCTCTTGTATAATTAGTGGTGATTTCAATACCTATCTCAACTCAGGGGAAAAGAAAGGAGGTACTAAAATCAGAGACCCTTTCTCTGAAAATCTATTTGATCTCATCTCATATTGGGATCTGCAGGATGTCAAACCGTCTAAGGGAAAGTACACCTGGAATAATAGTCACTCTGGTCTCTGCCATATAGCAGCTTGACTTGATCATTTCCTCGTTAACAGTAAATTCCTTCTCTCCCCCCTAGAAATATCCTCTCATATCCTCCCGTCTGTCGTCTCCGATCACAATCCAATCTCCTTGAATTTCAATAACTCACAGAACTTTGGCCCTCTACCCTTTCGCTTTAACCCACTATGGACTGAAAACCCAATTATCCCACCCCTCATCCAAAAACTGTGGTCCTCCCCTTTCTCTAGATCTCCCAATTATATATGGGAAAGCAAGCTAAAGGCAATGAAAACAACTCTCAAAGATCGGTTGAAAGCTTCCTACATCCCTTTGCATCAAGAAGAGGAACACTACACCATTCCCTCCGCAACTACACCATTCCCTGCGCAGAGAAGAGGAACATTGGAGATTGAAGTCCAGAAGTCTTTGGCTAAAAGAAGGGGACTCAAATACTTATTTTTTCCACAAACAAGCACAAAATCAAAGAAAAAAAAATAGTTACTTCCATCCTTTCAAATACTGGACAATGACTCGATAAATTTGAACAAGTCAAGGAAGAAGGCTCTCAACACTTTGATTCCTTATATCAACAACCAAGCGATGAAGGAACGAATGAAGAAGCTCAATAAATGTTAACTATAATTCCAAACATAGTCTCTGAGCATGATAATAGTCAATTAGTTAGGAAGATAATTGAAGAAGAAATTGCCAAAGCAGTGTGGGACATGGACCCTGATAAAGCCCCTGGGCCTGACGGGTTTTCAATTAGATTCTACTACTCCTTCTGGTTCACCATAAAGAGATATCCAAAGAAAATTTTGAACTTCACCCTTCAAAAATAGAAACTTGGAGGAGCCACAAATTCTACCTTTCTAGCCCTCATTCCCAAAGACTCCAATCCCTCAAACTTCTCCCACTTTCGTCCCATCTCCCTTTGCAAATCCTTGTATAAAATCCTCACTAAGATCATTGCAAATCGCCTAAAACCCTTGTTATCCATTCTTATCTCAGAAAATCAAGAAGGTTTTTTAAAAAACAAACATATTACATACAATAGCGTGTTTGTTCAAGAGGTCATTCATTCCAACAAAAAAGGCAGCACTCCAGGTATGGTCATCAAGCTAGATATGGCGAATGATTTTGATCGAGTCTAACATTCTTTTATGTAGTCAGTCCTAAAAGCTTATGGTTTCTCTGAAGTTTTTGTTCGCTGGATCAAGGCTTGCATCAGTTCCCCTTGGATCTCCCCCCGATAAATGATCGCCCTTCGTAGTTCTTCAAGGCCAACAGAGGTCTTCGACGAGGATGTCCCCTTTCCCCTTTTCTTTACATCCTCCTAACTGATTCTCTCAGTCGAAAATTGGAAGAAGAAAGAAGGATAGGCCGACTCTCAGGCTACTCATTGCGAGAGGGGTCAAGGAAATAAATCATTCTCAATTCGCAGATGATACACTTCTTCTAGGGGCAGCTTTTGTAATTATAGCCAATCGCTTTCAGAAAGTTCTCGACTCTTTTCTTTTGGCTTCTGGAGGAAAATTGAACTATGCTAAATGTACGATCTATGGATGGAACATTCCAGGACACATCAAAGACCATATTGCCAGAATTTTCAGGTTCCCTGTCATCTCTACTTGAACCTATTTCAAATATTTAAGTATTCCTATCTTCCTAAATTCTTATGGAACTACGACTTGGTAGGACGTCATTGACAAAATTATCGCAAGGATCCAAAGTTGAGGAGGTCGCTGGCTCAATCCAACTGGAAAAATAATGCTTCTCAAATATGTCCTCTCCTCACTCTCCATCTTTCAGGGTTCTAGCCTTCTTACCCCAAAAGGGGCTCTTGAAAAAATATCTGAATCTCTCTGAAGTTTCCTTTGGGCTGGTGGGAAAACAGATACTAAAAAATTCCACCTCCTCAATTGGAAACAAGTATGCCAACCTCTCAATAAAGGAGGACTAGCTATCAGAGATCATATCTTAATGAATACTTCTCTAGGAGCAAATCTAGCTTGGAATTTAATCACAGGAACTACAAAATGGTGGAAATCAACTCTAATATCCAAATACTTCAACTCCTCAATATTGCGATGTCTAGATACCCCCTTTCCCTGGTTCCCCAATTTGGTGTCTCCTAAAACATGTGTCCCCTCTTATCAAATCTAAACTCTCATGGGCCCCGGGGAATGGATCCTATATAAATGTCTGGATCGACCGTATCCTGGATCTTGAGCCATTGAACAGTTAAGAGTCCTTCTACCCCCTAAAATATCGGTGCTACTCCAAGGGTCTTCTTCTTCTCAAAGATTTCTGCCTCTGGGATTATGATGGGGACTGGTCAAATTGGAAACCATTGAACACCCCTATCCACCTCTTACCCTTGATCTCCACCTTATTCAATAAGTTAGTCGGTTGTGCTCCCACTCATCTCTATATACCTGACTCTCATAGTTGGGGCTCCACAATCTACTATGTTAAAGCAGGTTATTCTCTCCTACAATCTTATGACCAGGGCCTCCAGTCTCCAAAATCTGGAAAGAAATCTGGTCTGGCCCTTCTATGCCTAAAGTAAATATCTTATGTTTGCTAATGGCCCATGGCAAAATACTCACAGTAGAAAACTTGCAAAAATGGGGAATTTTGGGTCCCTCCCAATGCCCCCTTTGTCTTTCAGCCTCTGAATCCATTCCTCACCTCTTCCTGGAGTACCCATTCTCTTCTCAAATATGGAACCTTCTCTACCTTCCCCTGTCCCCCCCCCTCTCCCTGAGAACCGAAATGATCTTTTTGTCTCCTGGAAGCAAAGATATTCTGGCAGCTTCAAAAACAAGAAACACTTCACCCCCCTTTGGAGATAAATTCTCAAATTTGTTTGTTGGGAATTATGGCTTGCCCAAAATCAGGCTATTTTTCATGAGAAGCTCCCCCCCGAAACGCTTCTTAGCCAAAATATGCGGCTAAGTCTCTGAAGTCTTCTCGTCCAGAGAAATTCAGTATGACTTGACAGGCTCCCTGGAGCGAAACGAAGAAGAATGGATTGCGTACATTTTGGGCCCCACCCCTTCAAGACATCTTCTGCTATCAAAACGAGAAAACAAGAGGCAATAATGGAAATTGCACCCATGCGATAATGAATTTCTCCACTGTCAAAGACAACAATCCTCTTCAATTATTTTCTTTGACAGAGCTTCAGTAGGTAATCCGGGGACTTCAGGCGTGGGGGTAATCATCTTTGATTACGATGGACAAAAGATCGTGGAATACTCCTAGGGGCTAGGGAAGACCACTAATAATAAAGCATAAAGCCTTGAATTTTACATGGGGCTCCAAATCGTACACTCGAGAAACATCCACAACCTTACTATTCTCAGAGACTCTGAACTAATAATAAAGGATCTCCTCGACCCAAAAATTTCTGCCATTCAAATTCCTAATGGCCTTCACTCCCGAACTAAAAACTTGAAATGACAATTCTCCAAGATGCACTTCTTCCACATTCTTCGTTCCCAGAACCAAGAAGTTGATCGCTTAACAAAATCAATAAAGAGTTTGGAGCAGAGAAAATGTTTCATAAATCAAATTGAATCCCATGCATGGCTTCCCTAACTCCCCCTATCTTAGACGGTTTCCCTACTTTAGCTTGGATCTAACTCTCTACGGAACTCTCGTTTACCCCTCCTCCCCTTCTCCCCTCTTCCCTTCAACCCAACCTCTCTTTCTAGCCTCACTCCTCGCTGGACCCCTCCTTCCCGCCACCTGGGCCTTTCCCCTCGTCATGTGGCTCTATCCCCGTGACCACGTGCCTCCCCCCCTCTTCCTCGTGCCACCTTCCTCTCTTTCCGTTCCCCAGCATAATTTATCGATAGTTCCTTCGTACCCTTTGACGCCCTTCCTAGCAACCATCGTGTCATCTTCCTTTCTCTCCACTATGAACAATCTCATCGTCAATTTAGACCTTCTGTACTCTCAAGTGTGCACAGGCGTTCTCCCTCCCTCAAATATGGCAAAGTCTTCACTCCCCTCCAAGAACACATATGCAATTCTCCAAAGAACTCCAGGACATTGTTCTTTTGCGCCCTCTCACCATCATGTGGCGGAGATCCAGAGCCCCCTGCACCTACCCGTCCTGCATCTGAGGAACTTAGAGATCAATTTCAGTCTATGTGAATGGATGTCAGGTGCGTAGAAGAAAGAACATATTCATGTCTCAGGGAATTTCAAAGGGAAAACCAAGAGCTTCATAGTGATATTGCCAACTTGCAAGGCCAACTGCATCAATAAGAATTTAGGCATAATCAAGATTTTGTATTAGCTCTGTGTGGGATCAACACAAACACCAGACATATTGGAGAACTCACTCAACAGATGGGAAATGCACTTGACCACCCTCAACATCCAACAAATTCCAATGAATCAACTGACTCAAGGCTCCCATCAACTTTTCACTCTGCAGCAAGTAATGATCATCCTCCAGTACCTCCTGCTTCACCGATGGCTCCAGCACGGTCCAACCCAGGAGAAGGAAACCAACAACCAGAAGCAAATCCAACAATTTTCCAGGATGATGCAGAAGCTTCTCACAACCTTTAGACAAGTTTTTTGATGCCCTGTAAATTTTTGTTAATTTTGTCCTCATATGTAGTCATTTTTACATGGCAAATTAGTAGCTCCTATTGGATCAGTTCCACTGGCTCAATTAGAATGCATAAACCATATAGCTTTCCAGGCATATTCCAAAGAACCCAATACTCTGTTTTTTGTAATGTGCGACAACACAAATATCTTTTTTAATATAAATTCTCAATCGTTTCTGTTAAAAAAAAATATTGATTATAAAATTTTATTCTAAAAAGTTTTAGTCCATTTAAAAAAGGCATTGTCTAATTGTTTTGTGTTTTTGTCTTTCTTGTGAGAATCCAACAACATAAATTCGCATGAAATCACAACTTTTTGTTGTTTAAATTGCATTTTTGAATATAGAAATGGATTCAAAGAGCTGAAAAACCCTAGAGTACTTAGATTATACATATTTAACCATTCAAATATGAAGATCCAACAATATCTCATCGGATTTGGGGCAAATATCCCTAGAAAATATGCCAAAAAAAAGCAAAAACTTAACACATTTAAACTAAAACTTTAAAAAAATTCAAGTTATTAAATAAATGAATTAAAATGAAATTTTATAAAACTTATTAAAAAACCTAAATAATGTTATGGTGGTAAATTTTAATGCTTAATCTAACAATCCAATAAAGTACGCCCAAGTTCTTTTGAGGTTGATTCTGAGAGTTTTTAGCCAACTGGTCTACCCGAACCCGGAGTGAGGTGAGAGTCCACAATTTTGAGAGTCCATTAGGGTTTCCCTGTGGGCTCTGTGACTAAGTTTTCAATAGCCACATCCTTGGCTGCCATTGAGAAGCGAGGGCTTATGTCCCTTCCAAAGCACGTGGGATAGGTCATTCGACAACTTGAGGATGACGACAACGGTGGCGGTGGAGTTTTTGAGCTCAGGCAGTTGGCTGCGGTTGACCATTTTGTGGCGGCGCGAGAGGGCACGGTTCGTGCGCTAGAGGACGACGGTGGTCTTGTACACAACGACGGGTATCCGGCTACGGTTGGCAGATGCCACTCCCATGGAGGCGACTAGAGGTCGTGACAGGTGTCCAAGTTTTGGGCTCACTTGCCCGTGTCTTTTGTTTCTGGTGCACAGCTTTGATTTTTTTTCTTGTCGAATTTGTCTTCATGCTTTCGAGGGCTAGTTTCCTGGTGCGTTTTGGTGTTTAAAGCCAGAGATTTGCGGTGGAGGTGGCTCCGAGGTTTTGTTTGGGGTTTTTAGCCCTACTCTATTTTTCCTTTTCAGCCTGCATGCTGGTTTTGTTTTGGCTTTTCTGGGGGTGTATGTGATTTTGCTATGGGCATGGTCTATGGACTTGTACTGCTCTGTATCTGTGGGGTCTAGTCGATGCAAAAAATTATATTTTCATTAATATAATTGAGCTAATTTTCTTTTGGAAAAAAGTTCTTTAAGGGTTATGAAAAATATTTTTGAATGAATTTCAAAACTAATCATTCATAAATTTATGGTAAAGTTCAATAATTCATTTGTGGAAAATACCATTAAAGTGAAATGGATAAGTATGGCATCAAAAATGAAAAATACGAGTAAAGTGAAATGGATAAGTATAGCATCAAAAATTTTGAGTATGTTATAAGGTCTTCAAGACAAATGGTTAATTGGTTGACTAGCATAACAATTTCATAAAATGGATAAAAGTCTCGATAAGTGATAGTAACCTAAAGGAATGGTATACTTAAAAGGAAAATATATAATTTTGTCCAAGTAAAAGTGGCCCTGGCCCCTACATTAGAAGAAATTTAATTATAGGAAAACAAGTTCATTATAAACTCATAAATTCTCCATTGTCATCTATACTTAAATGAAAAATATATAATTTTGTCTAAGTAAAAGTGGCCCTGCCCCTATATTAGAAGAAATTCAATTATGGGAAAGCAAGCTCATCACAAACTCATAAATTCTCCATTGTCATCTATTTATGCGAGGGGTTATGGGAGATAATTTTTTAATATATATTGTTTGTTAATGATCCCATAAGGTTTGATTTTCAAAATTATATTAAGATGTTTTGTATTATTATTATTATTATTGTTTGTACAACGTTTTATTTGTTAATATAATACAAATGTTATAATTAATATACATTTGTTGTATAATTTGAAATATAAATTATTGAATTTAAAAATATTTAGATTTGAGTATATATATATATATATATATATATAACTCTAGTGTTAAGTACATGAATAAATTAATATATATCAATTAAAAATAATAAGAATTAAGATGTAAATCACAACTTTATCATAATTAAAGAAAATATAAAATATTATTATTTTAAAAATAAAAAAATAATATAAAATAGAAAAGTAGATTTTTTTTTTCTAATATTACCAAAGCTTTATTAAAAAATTAACTTTAATAAATAAAAAAATACCAAAGCTTTATTAAAAAATTAACTTTAATAAATAAAAAAATAATATAAAATAGAAAAGTAGATTTTTTTTTCTAATATTACCAAAGCTTTATTAAAAAATTAACTTTAATAACTATAAAGCATTATTATAATTTTAAATTAATTAATCAATTTATCATAAAAATACTTGTGTGTATTACTATAATTTTAAATAAATTAATCAATTTATCATTAAAATTGTGTGTCCAAAGAAAAAGAAAAAGAAAAAAAATTATTTTGAGAGAAAGCATAAATACAATTATAGATGTTGGAGGAATTCCTATAGATGAAAGCCCATCCATCTCCATAAAAACAACATGGAGTCTGAAAAAAGGACAAAAAAACTCAAAAAATAACAAAAGATATGAGTTATACATTTATTAAAAGAAACTGGTAAATTTCACTTAAATCATATGATTAAGCAATTTTGATACATGGGTTTATAGAAATTTTCAGTAAGTGCTCTCTTACAAAAACCACTTAAGCATAATATATGTAAAAGAAACTACAATTAATCCTTGAGCTAGTCATAGTAGAAATCGTGAGAGGCCTCTAATCATATTTGTAGCCAAGAATTGTGAAGACATTCAGAGGTGCCCTTCTTGGTTTTTTCTTTTCTTGGTTTTTTCAAGGATTTTCCAGCAGCCCCGATCCATTATCACTCCAACTTTTGAGAGATGATCGACCTCTTGATTTTGATCCCTAAAAACATGGTTAAAAGAGAGGCAAGAGAAAAAGTTTGTAAACCTTTTGATGTCCCAAAAAAGAGGCAGAAGTGTGTAGTTTCGCATAGACAAAACATCATTCATCCAGTTGATCGTGAGAAAAGAATCACCATAGATGTGCATCTGAGTGATTAGTTGTTCCATGACTAGAAGAAGAGTAAGCTTTAATGCCATTAATTCACCAAAATTGTTTGTTTCTTGCCCAAGGCCGACAGAGAAGGAAATACATTGGTTTTCTGAGAGGTAGATGATGCCACCTGCTCCTCCGATAGACAGATTCCCATGGGTAGCTCCATCAAAGAATGCCTAAGGCATGTACTTTTGAATGATGATATTAGAACCATGATTTTGGCATAGAGAAGGAAGAATATTTAGGTAGGATGAAAGGATGGCCAAACTTTGAAGAACATAGTGACAAGGGGAGGGATATGCATCCTCGAATAAAGAGTGGTTCCATGCAATCCAAATACCCCATGCCACATTCAAGGGGAGAGCTTTGAAGTTTATAGTATGTTGGCTATCTAACCAATGTTTGAAAGCATCATCTAAAGATTCACCATGCCAAGTGTAAGAAGACCATATGGTCCTTTGTGTCTCTGATCGTACTGCCTTGGAGAAGAAACATTCCAAGAAGAGATGAAAGTTTGTTTCACAGTATTTTTTGCATAGACAAAATCTTCTTGGCCCATTGAAATTCCTTCGTTGCAATTTATCCCAAGTGGGTGCTTTATTGAGCAAAAGGAGTCACATAAATAACCTATATAGAATATGAATCTCGTTTACAGTAAATTTGA
Organism: Picea engelmannii; assembly: GCA_009831015.1. Lineage (NCBI taxonomy): Eukaryota > Viridiplantae > Streptophyta > Pinopsida > Pinales > Pinaceae > Picea > Picea engelmannii. Next base: position 5,492 of record WSFP011468582.1, on the reverse strand, counting down.
TCTACGATAACTTTGTTAGTGACTATTCAAACCCTTCCGTGAATCAGGTGCACAAGTTTCTTATTTATTTATTTTTCTTTTCAATATGAGTAATTTACCATTGATACCTGAATCTAATAGAGGAAGGCCTAACAAAGTAACCATGGAAAGTTTGCATGAATCTATAGAATGAATAGAAAAATGTTTGCATGAATTTATAGAATCAACATAAAAGCATAGAAAAGAGAGAGAAGTCAAACTTCAAAGTGAATTAGTAGCAATGATTTGAAGTGAGTTATTAGAAATGCTTGATAATTAATTTAGATCCTTCAAAGATAATATTTAGAGATAGATGGACAATAAACTACGAGGGTTTCATATTCAGCTACACAATATAGAGGCTAGATTACAAGAAATAGAAAAAAAACAAGCAGGAACAAAAACAATAAACGAAGGAAGAAGAGGTGGATGAAAATAACAATCTTAGGGACAAAATTAAAGAGTTAGAAGACAAGCTAATTAACAATTTGGCCCTAAATAGCATGGAACACAAATTCGATATAGAACCTATTAAACAATAAATGAATAAGCTCATAGAGTTAGACCGTGAGCGTAACAAAAGAGTATTGAACCTCATATTTTTTGGTATAAAAGAACAAAAAGATGAGGACACATTAGCAATAGTCAAGGAAGAATTAAAAAATAAATCACAAATTGAAACAATTGGCCTTATAGAAGCAACAAGGTTGGGAAAAACAATTGAACATGAAGATATGTTGATTTGGGTTATGGTAAGCTCTAATGTCCACAAATATGACATACTTAGTAAAACTTCAAGCTTAAAAGGATTTGAAATATTTATAAATGAAGACCTCATTCCAAAAGATCAAGCTAAATTAAGGAAGGAGGTTCAAAAGGTAAAGGAAGGAAAATGGGTAATAATTAGGAACCGAAAAGTTATTATTAGGGATAAAGACCAAAATGACAACGATAAAATAACAATTCGGGACACTCTAGATCCTCTTTTGGAACTGCCATGGTTTTCCATGGATTAAAGGGCCTATACTAAGCTGGATCTTTTGTGACATTGACATTATTATCTTGGTTGAAATTTGGGAGCATGAAGAATGTAAAGTCCCTAATATCGAAGGATTTGTTTTGTGGTCCACATGGAATAAGAGGTCCTCCCGTAGAGGGATTGGAGGCATAACATGTTACATAAAAATGAACATATCTCCTCACATCCAACTTCATAAGAAAGATCCTCTCAATCAGTACATATGGATGAATATATATGATATTAATGCTAAAAAGATTTATACAACAATATGTTATTCCGCACCCAGTAATTCTACTTTTTATACAAACAACAATCTAGATAAGAATTGTCCCTACAAAAGCTTAGAGCAAGTTATCTACAATATGAAAAATTAAGGTAGTAGCCTCCTGTTAGGAGACTTTAATGCTAGAAATGCAACCAATCAAGATATTGTTTTAAGTAATGACTCCAACCCTAATCCTCTTTGGCTAGATGAGGACCTTGTCTTAGCTAACAAATACAAAAGAAATTTTGAAGACCTGATTGAGAATTTGTTTGGACTGAGTTAATCAAGCTCTATAGTTCTCAAGATTTAATAATTTGAAATGATCTAAAGAAGTGGTCAAATTCTAATAGGATGACTTGTATCCATGGTCTGGGTAGTAGTGTTGTTGATTATGTAATATCAGATAGATTCCTATGTACAACCAAATAGTAAACTTTGATCTTTTAGATAGCCACGAACTTGACTCTAATCATAGACCTCTAAGCCCTAACTCTTAACTTTTCCATGCACAAAATCTTTGTAGAGGATCACTATGATAGCCAAAAGGCACTTACTTTTTGACAAAAAAGATAGTCAATATCTTCTTAAAAGACTTAAGCAATGCTTTAAAACTCATTATCAAAATTTTACATCAACCCTCTCTACTTCAATTAACAATTTCTCTATTGAGGTGCTACATAAAAAGAAAAATAGTACAACTAACCCTTGGTACAATAACAAATGTAAAATTGCTAGAAAAGCCATTAGGGATGCTTCCAATGCATCTTTAAAATATGATAAGCTAAAAAGATACAAAACCTTAATTAAACGAAAAAAAAAGACTATATACATAGAAAGCAAGAGAAGTTTTTGCACCTATTTAAGATAGATCCTAAGAAATTTTGGAGACAAATTCTAACTCGTAAAACTAAAGAAAATAATAAGATCCCCTTGAAGGACTGGAATTTCCACCTTAAAAATATGTATGAATCCCTTCACATCATGGACAACATGCCAAACAAATCTACAGAGGATGAAGTGTCTTCTATACAAGACATTAAGTTTGGGGTTAAGCGGTTCTCAAAAGGAAAAGCTAAGGACATCAAAGGTTACCAAGCTAAAATATTAAAAATTGGAGGACCTATCCTCATCCCTCACACACATAAGCTCTTCAATTTGGCTATCCAACAAGGCTTCCCAAAACTTTGGACTCAAATCCTCATTGTACCTATTTTTAAAAGAGGGGATAAAAGCAATCCCTCTAATTACATGACCATTATGATTAGCCCCATTTTAGCTAAGCTATATGGAAGTATTTTCGAATAGAAGATCGACACTTGGCTAGAAATCCATGGGAAAAGAGCTAGAGGCCAGGCTGGGTTTAGAGGCTACCATCCCACTATGGACCACCTTGTTGCATTTAGGATCATTACAAAGGAGTTTTGTAATGAGAAAACCAATCTTCTTTGTTGTTTTGTTTATTTATAAAATCTTTTGACAATGTTCCCGACACTAACCTATGGAACATGTTAGAAGAGCTTAGAGTCCCTTTTGAGTTAAGAGTTGTTGCAGTAAGGCTATATGATAAATTTATTGCCAAGTTTAGGAACACCGAGGGTTGGTCGAAAGAAATTAACTGTAATATAGGAGTCAAACAAGGTTGTCCCCTATCCCCCACCCTTTTCAACATCTATATTGATAAGTTATAAGATTGTTTGGAGGACGCATGTTGTGTTGGCTTGACTCTCGCTAGTATAGTCATCATCATCCTTCTTTATGCTGATGATATCGTTCTTATGGTGAAGAGTCTCTATGACCTAGGTAAGCAAATAATAACCCTCAAGGACTTCTGTTATAGCATGGGCATGACTGTGAACATTAACAAAAAAAGAGGTTATGATAATTAAATCCAAAAGGATCACCTATGATACTTTTGTTTATGACAACAATAGCTTGGAGGAAGTGTCTTCATACAAGTATCTTGGAATCGATATCTACCACAAACTCAATTTGAACTATAACATTGAAAAAGGATAAATGGAGGGTGGAAAGCTTATTATGGGCTCGAAAATAATTGTAAATCAACAGACCTTTGGCTTTGGGATAAAAAAAAAATCCTCTTTCACACTCTCGTCACTCCAGTTATCTTATATGGGTGTGAAGTTTGGGGTTACAGTTTATCTAGAGAATCATGGAGAAAGATAGAACAAATCCAAAAGAATTTTATAACTTAAAGTCTCAAAATCAAGGGCAATATACCCTATCCTATCCTCCTCATAGAAGCAAGCCTTTCACCCATTGAGAGCATTGCTATGATTAGATTCCTAACATATAAGAATAAGATAAACAACATGGATGATAATAGGCTCCCTAAAATTGCTTCAAACTCTAGTCAAAACCACCAACATCTCAAGTGAGGATGACATAAAGATGCCAAATCTTGGCTAAATCATTAGGGAGTACAAGAAGAAGCCATCATGCAAAATATTGATAATATTACAAATATTATCACTTCTAAATTTAAGGAAACATGTGGTGCGATAAATAATTAGTGGATAAAAGGAAATTAAGATACTACAAGGAGGTGGTCAACCCTAATTTAGAAGATCAAAATTACCTCTCAGTTTTGAAAAGTGCGAAGAAGAAAATCAACATTGCTAAAATAAGAATAAACTCTCACGAGCTACATAGTGAAACTAGGCGTTGGACAACTCCCAAAACACCATGGGATGAGAGAATTTGTCACCTTTGTGACACTATGCCGGTAGAAGATGAAAAACACTTCCTCTTGGATTGCTCTCCCTATACGCATATTATATCTCATTTTAAAAATATCTTTCACATTACCGACCTTCCTAACCTCTTAAGTCATCAAAACTATGGTGATCTTGGAACGCTTCTCTCAATGTTTTTTGAGCATAGAAATACAATTTTAAAGAAATTGGAGTAATCTCTTACCTTTTTAAGGTCCGATAGACCAATTGGTCTCAGTGGATGTTCATCATCATCATCATCATAAATTTAATAAAAAATATTTAAGTTATTTGAGTTTAGTTAGATAATTGAGAGGAGAAATTTTATCTTTTATATCCAAATTCAAATCTCACTTAAAACATTTTCCATCTAAAATAATTGAAATATATTTAATTAAAAAACAAAAATAAAAAAAATATAATTAAAATAATATTTGAAAAAATATTCAAATATATTTGATAAAAAATAATATTAAAATACATGTTACTTTAAATCATTATTATTATTTGGAGAATAATATTAGTTTATATTATCTCCATATCAAGAGTTAGGGAAACAAACAAGGATGCTAGGCACTCATATAGCGATGTAGAAAAGTAGAAAGAGTAACAAGATCGTATTTTCTATTTTGCATAACGTAGAAAGGTAGATGAGGAAAGAACAACCCACAAACTTGGTTATGCACTTTGCACTACATGCGGCAATGTATAAATGCGGAACTCAATTATGGGAAAAAAGAACTACAAGACTTCTTACATGTTAAAAATGATAAAATGCAGATAAAGAAAGAGCAACTTGAAATCCTCCGCACCAGATATAACAATGTAAGAATGCAAAAACTTAACCATGGAATGAAGGAATAACATTGTGGAAAATTGTGGATTTTGCATAAAATACAAAAATGTAAATGTGAAAATGAAAAGAATAAACATTTTTTATTATCTTCTTATTATTATATATAAATTAAATAAACTAAATAACTATATTAATATTATAATTAATCTTTCTCGGATGGGGTGACAGATAGTTTTCAGCAGACGATAGGTGGCAACTAGCAGCAACGAGTGTTATTAACCCTAGTCGCCAGTCTCCCTCCCATCCCGTTTTAATGACCCACACTAAGCCATGAGTTATGGTAGTGCGCTAGGATATCATGCAGATTTAATGGCCCCTTGCGCGAACCAGGCTAGGCGAACAAAGCTAGGTACCAGGTCCAGCAAAGCAGTCACCTCGGCTTTCATGGCAACCATCCCTGTCAATTCACAAGGCACTATGAAGGCTAGCGTCACTGAGCACTCTCCCACTTTATCACTTCGGCAAGCTCTTTTGCTCCTCGGCTCCCTCTTGCTCTCGCACCTCTGGCCACCCGCCACTACTCCTCTGTTGATCTTTTTGCACAGTCCTACCCAAAATTCCTACGCCATGCCAAGGGAGAGGGGAAAATCTAGAAGGGGA